>OZ005660.1:123789973-123951973 GCA_963930645.1 Salticus scenicus | reverse complement strand
TAATTGTAATTATTACAGCAATTATTACGCTGTAAAAGAAAGAGACGGTGCAACAAGCAAAACTGTGTCTGTTCATGATAGCATTACATAATATTTGAATAAAATCCATAAAGTGATTTATGTAACGTGAATCTGCATTTTTTTCTAAATTCACAAATCATATCAAATAATACAAAATTCGCCCACTTATTGAGAGCAAGCACTATGTCCACTATTACACACTCTTGTGTAGGGGAGAGTGGGGATGAATGGGACATTTTTCCTATTTTTATTGATAACGTTGACCATATGTACTTTAGAATTCTGTATCAAGGCTCATAAGTACACTTTAGTAATCAGTTACATATAAACATACTAACTTTAATAAAAAGTTATCATTTTGAATTAATAATATTTTTTTCCATGCATGTGCATTGTCCCATTCATCTCCACCTATGGGGATGAATGAAACATGATTGGGGATGAATGGGGTAGGACTGGATGAACAAAGAAAAGAAAGCAAAATGGAAAGTAAATAAATTTTTAAAGTTAATTTGGTTTATGTGATTTTATTAAATGCTATGAATTAACATAAACTGATGTATTGACTCAAATAAACATCAAAAGGCAAAAGTTCGCGCAGTTCCTAGTGCTTTAGGCTTTGGTACTTTAATCTAATAAGATCTAATCTAAAAATAAATAAATAAAAAAGACACTAGAAACAGATAAATCATTATAATAGAGTACAAATTATCCAGATAAATTTTAGTTTCCGACTGATCGGGAAAACCAGCATTCTATTCTGTATTACATTAATAATCACGAGGATTTATTTAATTAGCTTGATTGAAATTGTGATTTTAAAATTATTATTAGTTTATTTATTTGTTTATTTATTTTTTTATTTAAGTTGCATTGAATATTCTAACTTATAACTTTTTAAATCATAATTATTATAAACTAAAATCAGAACAATTAATTTCAATTTTTTTTCCTAAGTCCACAAAATTAAGTATCCTGATAATCAATATGGCTAATTTACGTTTTAATATAAATTTTGTGTAAACTTTTAAATTAGTACATAGTGGGGAATGTCCCATTCTTCCCCATTTAAACTGTCCCATTGATCCCAACCACCACATGATCATATAAAACAGGAAATATGCTTAATGAACAATTATCAATATTCTTCTTGAATATCATAAACACAACAAAAGATTAAGCCTTTTCACCGTATAAGAGTTACATTAACTTAAAGCAAATAGTTAATGTCTTAACTACTACCTAATTAAATCAGCAAAATTTACTTTGCCAACTTAAAGGAAACTTTAATTTTTTTCTGCCCTTCTATGGATAGCACAATTCTGAAACTACGCTTGATGAATGATCTCAGTGCTGCCATATATCAGAAAAAATGTCAAGTTTCTGGTGCTTGCAAAACATAAAAATCTAGTTATTCTCCCATTCATCCTGCGTCCCATTCAACCCCACTCTCCCCTACATTAAACTTAATTGTAATTATAATAGCAAATACTAAGCTATGAAATTATTAGATGGTGCAACAATTAAAACTGTGTCTGGAAATGATATATTGCATTACATAATATTTGAATAAAATTCATAAATTTAATTTATACAACGTGAATCTTCATTTCTTCTAAACTCATAACGCATAAATAATAATACAATTTTCGCCTACATCTTGAGAGCCCTAATATGCTCATTATTGGACACTGTTATGTACATTAAACTTAATTGTAATTATAATAACATAGGATTTCTTGTTAAAAAAAAAAAAAATTAAGAACAGTTTAAAATAATTATATTTAATTAAAATCTTTTAAAAAAAGTTATATACATTCAAACCTTTTCGCTTTTAAATAAAAATCATCTTCAGAATTACAATCAGATGTTTCTAGTCAGTAGTTTAAATATATTAAATTGGTTCACAGTTACAGGTAGTTTTTGGTATGCAGTCTTATAGAAGAAAAAAAATGAATGCATTTGTAGGAGCAAAAGCTAAAGTCAGTTAAGAAGTGCAAAGAGATGACGCTGAATTAATAAACAAATACGTAAATTGCTAAAACTGGTGAAGTTTTCATAAAAGATAGAACTTCCGAGGATGCCAAGGTACCTAGTTCCATTCTTGTTGTTTCCTAGACTGCTCTCTTACCGTTAATCTTTTTTGAAAACTTTGCCAGAGATAGCATATATTAAAAAAGGAAGTATGAGTCAGTAAAATTTCTTTTGAAACCAAATCATGCTTAAAATAAAGAGTATAGTCGAAAACATAGGGTGGAGGGCAAAATTTGCGCACCCACTCCCCCTTCATGGTTCAAGAAATGACCTAGATGTTTTAACTGCATATATAAAATCCAACAAAGCACACATCGTAATAAGAATGGGCAGAACTGGGTTAGCGTGCATAACTCGTAAGACGGATGCCTTTAGATTGAGTTCTCCCTGCGAGAGCATTTTTATTTTAATTTATTTTAATTCGACTGATTTTTTTTTTTTTTTAATTTTTAATTAAATTCAATTATTATTTTAAGAAAATGTATTTATTATATTAAGAAAGTCATTATCATTATTATTATTATTATTATTATTATATTTATTTATTTATTTTTTGTGTATACCAAAACAAAGTATTTACCAGGAATTTAAAAGAATATATATATATATATATATATATATATATATATATATATATATATATATATATATATATAAGAAAAGTATATCTAAAGCTACAAATATAATTTATAATTTATAATGACGATAAATTTCGTCGACATTACTGGATTTATAAAATTTCTATTTACCCAAATTTTGAAATTTTTGAGAAGTAAATTAATTATAAATAAGTAAAATCGTTTTGAGAAAAATTGACGTTGTGTTCAATTTTATTGTTAATCCCTCTAACACAACAAACTTTTACAGTTGTTTAATAAAGTATTTGGAAAGAAAGTTAAATACAACGTCCGATAGTTAAGAAACAGCTGTTGATCACACAGGATTTTTTCATGCAAAACATTGCATGAGTTACAGCACAATTGAGACCAGACGATCAACACTTCCTATTAATGATGTCAATAAAAAATATTTAAAATATTTACATAAGACACAAGCACAAATCATTAATAAAATTTTATATAAATGCAATATAAATGTATTTCTCCTTAAATTATTCATTTCTTTTAACTTAAAACATAAATAAATTGATTAAAATTTAGAAAAATATGAAATAGTCCGTTCAAAATAATAATAATAATAATAATAAATATAATATTTTTTATTAAAATAATAATTTAATTTAATCGAAAATGTAAAAAAAAAAAAAAAAAAAAAAAAAAAAAATTATTTGAAATAAAAGAAATTGAATTGCAAAACGACCTTCGCGGGACTCAATCTGAGGATCTCCGCCTCACGAGTCCAGCCCTCTGCAACTGCACCCTCCGTTCGTGCTACGGTGTGTATTTCGTTTAATTTTTATTTATTTATTTTTTTAATAAAAATAGCTAAAACTATTAAGGCGTCATATTTCGTTGCTTGGGGAGAGAGGGGGGAGGGGGTTGTAGCGCAAATTTTGCTCTGTACCTTATATTTTCGTCCATGCTCTTTAACTTAACCTTGGTTTGGTTTCAATAGCAATTTTACTGATTCATTCTTACCTTGTAAGATATGAACATATTAAACGGTGTAACGAACAAAACTCTGTCTGGAAATGATATATTGCATTACACATTTGAATAAAACTCATAAAGTTATTTATACAACGTGAATCTCCATTTCTTCTAAACACACAACGCATAATAATAACACAAACTTCGCCCACATCTTAAGAGCACTAATAATTTCATTATTGCCCACTGTTATGTACATACTAAGCTATGAAAGTATTAGACAGTGCAACAAACAAATCTGCGTATGGAATTGATATATATTGAATTTAAACAATATTTGAATAAAATTCCTATAGTTATTTACATAAGATAAAACTAGGAGAGTTTGCGCACAATTCAACAAAATGATATAAAAAATACAAATTTTAATTTTTTGCTAAACGATTGGTGCATAACTTTGAATTGGTCCCTTTTCTATGCATTTCCGTTGCTATTGTGCTGTTCTGTTGCAATTTAATACAACTGTAGCAATGAAACCAAGAGAGCTATTTTGCACAATCTCTCCTTATAGTGTAGGAGTGATTGCGCACATGGGTAGGAGAGATTGCGCTTAATTATAACTAAAATTACATTTTCAATAATAATAATCCACTTAAATGACATTCCTGTAAGGAATTTGTAAACAAGTATTTTTACATTGGGAGTGGATATTTCGATTCAATAATTCAAAAAAACGGATTCAAAAAATCGGAAAAATAAAAGAAATTTAAAAAAGAAATACAAAAATGTATTCAAAGAAAAAAAATATTAAAGAAACAGAAAAAAGAATAAAGCTAGATAAAGAACAAGACCAGGAGATAATATTAAGTTACTAGTTAACACGTTTAACTTAAAATTAGTACATTTTCAGCTAGAATGGTTTCTTGTTTGCTGACTTAATCTCTCGTTGTCCACAATTATTGTACTTATTATTGTTCAAGTGAAGTTATTTTGCAACCACCTGCCACAAGTTAACCTGTTCGAAACGGAGTATCCGTCTCGAACAGGCATTTCCAAGCAAAAAAAGAAAATAGCTTGCAATAATATGTAGCTACTTCCACTCAGAGTCCGCCCACCATGTACTTTTTATAGATTTATTTTCCTCAAAATCTTCCGCGAAAAAATCCTTTACGTTTATTTTATTTATTTTATGTTATTGAAATTTAGACGATTACAATCCTTAAAGCAGGGGTCGCACACTCCGCCTTTTTTTCAGGACACTGTCACAGATAAGAAATTTTCACCATTTTAGCCGCCATTAATTTCATGTAGAATTATTCTGGATATGTTTATAGTAATGTGCTACGATTATACAGGATAGAGATTATAGCGTAAACATAGATATAGCAATATGTTTGAAGATTTCTTATTTCTGAGAGTGTCCTGAAAAAATGGCGGATAGTACGAACACTGCCTTAAAGAGGAGATTGAGTAGACTGATATTTTTTGCTTGCACTTAAATTTATCTCATCTTTTAAAGCATCCGATAGCTGCACTATAAACTTAAAACTTGAGCATCATACTTGAAAATATTGCAAAGCCAAATAAATATAGAATAACATTTAAATCCTTTGTGTTAAATTTCTCATAGGTCAACAGCATTCTAGAGGTAAATCCCATCAGAGGTGTGGCTTTTGTCGATTGTGCCACTCTTGAATAATGTTCAATTTCAGATTCTGTGGATAATCTCCATAAAGCGCCGTATGGAATGGTTTGAATTAGTCCAATCACTTGTCGAATTTAGGTTTTGGTACAGTCCCAGGCATTGAACAAACTCATCATCATTGTCTCATGTCACCAATAAGCTGCAAAATCTCCGTTAGTATAGAATTTTAAATGTGCAATCTCTCCTAAACAGCAAAAGCGCAAACTCTTCCATTTTGGTAGGAGAAATTGCGCAGTGTTTTATTAAATAATTACTCCATTTTAGAGGAAATCGTGGTTCTTTTACCGTTAATCTAGGTCAGTAGGATATGAGCAATTGTTAAATTTAAAAATATTTTGTACTTCTACCATTGTATTGAAATTCATAGAAAGGATTATGAAAATTCAAGCATTTCTTTTTGAGAATGAAGCAAAATAACCACGTTTTATCTTAAACTCTTAAAGCAATCAATATGTAAATTCAAGTCGGCACTTCACTACTGATGTTGTACAACCACCTAAAGTTTTAACTCCCACACTCTACTCTTTCCTTCCGATCTCCTATGTGCGCAATCTCTCCTACCGCGCAATCTGTACTAGTTTTACCTTAACATGAATCTTCTTTCCTTTTAACTCACAACAGATATCAAATATTACAAATTTCGCCCTTATCTTGAGAGTAGTAATATGTTCATAAATGCGTACTGTTATGTACAATTAATTTAATTGTAATTATAAAAAAAAACACTAAGCTATGAAAGTATTAGACGATGCAACATACAATACCGTTTCTTTAAATGATACATTGCATTACAAAATATTGAATAAAATTCGTATAGTTATTTATAAAACGTGAATCTCTATTCCCAATTCCCACTAAACTCACAACACATATATAATAATACAATCTTCGTTCAAAACTCGAGAGTACTAATATGTTCATTATTGCACACTGTTATGTACATTAAACATAATTGTAATTATAATAGCAAATACTAAGCTATGAAAGTATTAGACGGTTCAACAATTAAAACTGTGTCTTGAAATGATATATTGCATTAGTTAATATTTGGATAAAATTCATAAAGTTGTTTATACATCGTGAATTTCCATTCCTTCTAAACTCACAACGCATACATAATAATACAATTTTCGTCCAAATCTTGAGAGCAATAATATGTTCATTATTGCACACTGTTATGTACTTCTTGTCAGCATTTTAAATACATGAAAGTGGTTCACAGTTACAGTTAATTGTAGGTAAGCAGTCCTTTAGAATTAAAAATATTAACACATTTGTAGGAGCAACGGCTGAAGTCCCTCAATGTGTGCAAATAGGTGACGCTGAATTAATAAACAAATGCGTAAATTGCTAAATCTGGTGAACTTTTCATAAAAGATGAACTTTAAGCGAGCAGTCTACGAAACAACAAGAATGGAACTTACAAGGATGCCAAGGTAGTCCCATTCTTGTTGTTTCCCAGACTGCTCGCTTAAAGTTAATCATTTAAGAAAAATTCCACAGAAATAATAGCATATACTAAACAGAGAAGTATGAATCAGTAAAATTCCTTTTGAAACCAAACCATGCTTAAATTAAAGAGCATAGTCAAAAACATAGGGTAGAGTGCAAAATTTGCGCAACAACCCCACATGGATCAAGTAATGACACTAGAAATTTTAACTATATCTATATATATATATATAAAAAAAAGAAAAAAAAAAAAAAAAAAAAAAACATTGTAGTAAGAACGGGTGGAACTGGGGTAGCGTGCGTAACTCGTGAGACGGAGGTGTTTAGATTGATTTACGGGGAGAGCGTTTTGTATTTTAAATTTTTATTTGAACTGATCTTTTTTTTTCTTTTTTACATTTTTAATTAAATTTAATTATTAATTTAAGAAAATGTATCTGTTATATAAAGAAGGTCTCTTTTTTTTCTGTTTCTTTTCTTTTCTTTTTATTATTATTATTTATTTTATTTTCTTTTCTTTTTTTTTATTTTTATTTTATTTTTTTTTGAGTATACCAAAAAAAAAAAGTATTTACCAGGAATTTAAAAGAATATATATATATATATATATAAGAAAATCTTATTTAAAGCTACAAATATAATTTCTCTTTTATAATGAAGATAAACACGAATAGAAAATTGACGAAAGATAAGTATTTTTGACAATGACAGGGATGGAACACGGGCGCAGAATTCATACCGGAATCCGTTTAAGAAATTTCTCTACCTATAATATCGTTGATTTAAGAAGTAGAAAATTTTCGTACATTGATAGTGGTAGGAATTCTGCGCCCGTGTTCCATCCCTGCAATGAGTTTAAGAAATATAAGAAGGTCGATCACGGTTACTTGAATACAATTTTGTTCACCATCAAAAATTGTTCGTCTTGAACATTTTGTTAAATATTTGGCTTTTCTTCGAGATTACTAGATTTGTAAAATTCGTATGTATCCAGATTTCGAAATTTTTGAGAAGTAAACTAATTGTAAATTAGTGATACCATTTTGAGAAAATTTGTCATTGTGTTCAATTTTAGTGTCAGTCCCTGTGACACAACCAACTTGTAAATTGTTTAAAATTTAGAAAAACATTAAATTGTCCGCGCTGGAAAATGAAAAAGAAAAAAAATAATTTGATTTAATATTTTTTCTTAAAATAATAATTTAATTTAATTGAAAATGTAATATATATATATATATATATATATATATATATATATGTCATTTAAAATAAAAAATTTAAATGAAAAAAGGCCCTCGGCGGGACTCATTTTCAGGACCTCGCCTCACGAATCCAGCCCGCTACCACTGCACCACCCGTTTATATTACAATGTGTGTTTCGTTGAAATTATTATTTTAGAGAAATAGCTACAATACTTTAAAAAAAAAGCTAAAATTATTAGGGGGGGTCTATTGCGATGCTAGGGGGCGGTTATAGCGCAAATTTTGCTCTCTACCCTATGTTTTCGTCCATTCTCTTTAATTTAACCTTGGTTTGGTTTCAATTGCAATTTTACCGATTCCTACTTTCCTTGTAAGATATGAACGTATTAGGCGGTGCAACAATCAAAACTCTGTTCGAAAATTATATATTACATTACATATTTCAATAAAATTCATAAAGTTATTTATTCAACGTGAATCTCATTTTCTCCTAAACTCACAACAAATATCAAATATTACAAATTTCGCTCATATTTCGAGAGTACTAATACGTCCATTATTGCTTACTATTATGTATATTGAATTTAATTGTAATTATAATAACAAATACTGAACTGTGAAAGTATTAGGAGATGCAACAAACAATACAGTTTCTTTAAATAATACATTGCATTTCATAATATTTCATTTTTTTTTCTGAGACATCTCTAGAGATTATACGTTTAAGCTGTTCCTCCGGAATGTCTAATCTTATTTTGATGTTTTATGACTTTATTGTAATTGTTGTGCTTCGTATGTATGTGACACTGAGAAGGGCTATTGTTCAGCCGCAACGTCTGTCTTTTTTTTATGCTTTTAATTAAAATGTGTTTATTAAAATTTTGGTATTTTTTTATCTCATTTTAAACGTGACTTTGGTTTAATATAGTATGTACTGTTTATAGTTAATTTTATTAAAATTCATATAGTTATTTATAAAACGTGAATCTCCAATCCTACTAAACTCACAACGCATATATAATAACACAATTTTCGTCCACAACTTGAGAATACTAATATGTTCATTATTGAACACTTTCATGCACATTAAACTTAATTGTAATTATAATAGCAATTACTAAGTTATGAAAGTATTAGACGGTGCATAAATTAAAACTGTGTCTGGAAATGATATATTGGATTACATAATATTTGGATAAAATTCGTATTTATACAACGTGAATCTCCATTCCTTCTAAACTCACAACAAATACATAATACTACAATTTTCACTCACATCTTGAGAGTACTAATATGTTCATTACTGCACACTGTTATGTACAGTCGGGAAAAAAAAAAAAAAAAAAAAAAAAAAAAAACGCAGCACTCGATGTAACTCCGTTGCTAATCAGTGCACAAAAATGTAATAGGTATCATTCGACGGGGAATTGAGAGTAGATTTAGAAAATGAACGGAAATTTTGAATTGGGGGTCGTCTACATATTAAAACGCGCACGAACTTTGATTTTTGCAATAGTAATGCCCCCATTTTTATTTTATATTTGAATTCCTGGGATTGCGACAATCCGAAAAAGTATATTGGTTTTATATTTTACTTATTTTTTCACAGAGTTATAAGCGTTCAAAGTTTGAAGGTGCTAATGTTAAATTCATATTTCAAACTTTTATTAATATCTTCACAAAAAATAACTTGATCGATATATTTTTTTTTCACGATATACAGTGAAGAAACCCAAACATAATCCATCGTTACTTTTGATTCTGAAAAGTATTAATAAATTCATATTCATAAAAATTATGAATTATGACCTACATTAATTTTTACATAAAATGAATCCTAATGCTGAAAAATATGGGTGTGCAAATTTGCAGCTCATTCCAGTTATTAGTTTTCGAGATATAAATAAATATTTCTTTTGGAGTGGTTTAGGGGGCCGTCTCTTAAAAAATTTTGAATGAGATAACGAAGCAAATCTTAAAAAATAACGGAGAAAATTGAGCAAAATATTTTTATTTTTTATTTACGGGTCAAATTATATAACAACAACATCAAATGCAAAGAAATGAAACAAAAATGTTGATTTTTAGACATTAGAGTTAGTAACAAGAATTCCTGTTTTCTAAAGCCCCGCCTTTTATCGTTCTTCAAAACAAAACAATACAGAAACGAAAAGTGAATGTGACTTTCAGTATTCGTGTTGAACCCCTTATTTTACGTTGACAAAAATATAAACAAGTGGTATTTACTTCATCGATTACTGGTGATAAATTTTGAATCCTTAAAACGAACACTAGAAGAAAAAAATTAACTAAATAGGCGGGGGTTACTGTTTGAAATACTCTCAAAATAAAATATTTCAGAACAAATTTTCTGTACCACAATTATATTACAGATGGATATACATTATAATTATATTCTTTTTAATTAATATATTTCTATCCATACTATATTTTATTGCAAAAATATGAACACTGGGTACATACTTTAGAAATAAGTAACCCACAAATTACGAAAGAAACGCCCACTGGCATATTTACAGATTTTCAAATGATGTGAATCTTCGTCAGCAGTCGCGAAAGCGTTAATTAAGAAATTACATTTTCATAGAAATTATAAAACAAATCGTACAGTTCCAAAGAGTTCAACTGACCCAAAACTGGTAAGTGCTATTAAAATTGTTTAATATTTACTTTATGAAACCTTACAATAATTTATCCGAAAAGATTTAGTTTATGCGTTGTTGTATATATATAGCTATATTGTTTCAGTTTGTATATTATGTTACACGTACGAAAGAAAATTTAAGCTTTATTGGTGATCAGTATATCCACGATAGATACTTTTTAATTGAAAAATATTGCACTTTTATAAAGAGTATTGTCTGACCAATCGTAAGTGTAATGTATTTAAATATACCTAAATTTATCTAAAAAAGTACTGAAGTATATACATAGCCAAAAAACTGAATTCATGATAATTAAGGTACTGCAAAGGTGTTCGTATTTTTATTTCTTTTTATAATACTTTTTTTCTTGAAATATTTCCGGTGTGAAACAGTATAATTTTGTCTAATTCTTGTAGAATCTTAATTTTATTTTTCTACATTTAGAGATAACCCCTAACACATTTTTGATCATAACTCTATGAATACTAAAGATAAAGTATACAAACAGTATACTTTTCCGCACTGCCAGATTCTCAGAAATTCGAATATGAAGTCAAACTTGGGTGTTGCTATTGAAAAAATCAAAGTTGGCGCTCATTTTAATACGTTGATGACCCCTAATTCAAAATTTTATGACATTTTCAGAAAGTGAATTTAATTTCCTGTTGAATGGTATCTATTAAATTTTTCTGCGTCAATTAATAACGAAATATCCTCAAGTGCTGCGCTTTTTTTATTCCCCGACTGTACATTAAACTTAATTGTAATTATAATAGCATATAATTTGTAATAAAAAAACACTTCGGAAACACGTAGTTTAAAGTAATTACATTTAATTAAAAACATTTTTAACAAAGTTTTAGACATTCAAAGCTTTTCACTTTTAAACAAAAAGAATCTTCAAGAATTACAACGAGATGTTTCTTGTCAGCAGTTTAAATACACTCTTAAAACTGTGCCTCTTATTTCAGAGGTACATTTTTCACTTTTGTGCCTTTGAAAGGTAAGAGGCACAAATGGTGCCTTAGAAATTAAGAGGCATATTTTTGATTTTTGTTCCTCTGAAAATTAACAGGGATATAGGATTTTTGTGCCCTTGAAAATTAAAAGGCACATGTGGTGCCTTTGGAATTAAGAGATACATTTTTACTCTTTTGTGCCTCTGAAAAGTACATATGAGAGGATGGTGCACATTGAGAATCGATCTTTGAAATTATTGTCTTAGATGTATGAAAATTTACATACACGTGCATTGAAATGGCTCAATGTTAAATATATTAAAAATTCTCAAAAATTATTAAAATTTTAAACCATTTTTTTAAAGTATTAAAATGCTCCATTAGACTCAGTTTCTAAATTTTCCTCTCGATTTTACAATATTATAATTTATCAATATAATCTAAACATATTTGTGTATGAATTTATATATTTATCAGTTAATTTCTTTTAAATAATTTTATGTTTGTTAAAAATTTACATGTAATTTCAGCATTCAAGCATATATATTTTTTTTCATTTAATTTTACAATCAGTAGTTAAATTCATGCAGTAATATGGTTAAAATATATTGATAAATTATAATAATGTAAAATAGAAGAGGAAATTTAAAAAGGCATTCTCATGAAATATTTTAAAAATTTTAAAAATAAAATGAAATGTTAATACTTTGAGAAATTTTAATATATTTAATAGTGATACATTCCAATGCGCATGCACGAAAAATTTTCATAACTCTAACGCAGTAATTTCAAAGAATGATTTTCAATGTGAACCATCCTCTCTAGGCACAATGGGCTTTTAAATAGAAGTTTCTTATTTTAAATTCCTTTTTGTGCATTTTATTGAAGGCATGTTTCAGTGATTTCATGAAAATTGTACTTGTGCCTTTTTTTCCCCATCTACTAAAAGTTTTATGCTTATTTGGACATAAAAAAGTTGTATATTTCCACAATTTATGGGGTTAAGCTTATATAAATGTTAGTTTGCATAGATCAGATTAAAAAAAAAAAAAAAAAAAATATTCTTAAGAAGTGACCAAAAATTATAGTTATAGGAATGCACATGAATATAGCTCATTAACTACGCTTCTGAATTAAGCGCAATCATTCATCTGGAGGAAAAAAAAAAAAAAGATACAGCATGAAAGCCACAGCATTTGTTGCAGCTGTCATGCTGTTTTCGATGCAAAATTTCTGTATTTTGAAAACAATTAGCCAACATTTATTTTTCATGATGATGCATCAAACTTAATAATTTTCACCCAAAATAACTGTTATTTGATTTTTCCCATTTATGGCATTTGTTATTTTACATTTTTTTTTTTTTAAATCTTTAAAGTGTTGTTGTTGTATGTGCGTGTACATGCACTTTACAATTATCTTGTATTCAGTTCAAATAATATTAACATATTAAATTTAAAATATATATAAATAAATAAAATTTAAGTCTAAAATCTCATTATTTCCAATTTGTTTCTTAACTTCCCATATTAACATTATCTTTATGAAATTGATAATCATAAAATTAAAAATGTTTGTCAATTACTGTTAATTAAGCAATGCGCTTTAAAAATCCTTTACATTCTATTCCCCCCCCCACACACCTGCAAACCCCTTTCTTCCTTACTTTCTTTTTGAGAAAGTAGCTTAACCTAAATTGCAGAATAATTTGTTAAATACAAAAGTACTTAAATTTTGGAAAAATAAATAAAATAAATAATAAAGCTTATTTGATTGAAAAATATTGATGAAAAGAAAACTCTTTTGAACTAATTATTTTGCTGTTTGTCAATCCATCGTTTCTGCTATTTAAAATATTTACAGGGATCACAGTGTTGCTCTATTTTTATGTGTTATTTTACTCTTTTGTCACTATCATTTCAGAACAATAATTTAACAAAATATTATAACATTGAAACCTCAAGAATTATTTTTTCTTTTTATAGTGGTAACAACATATTAAAATGCATATAAAATTATAGGAACATTGCGACTCCTGCATTCAATATCTTAAATTTCAGAACTGCTAATCCCTCAAAGGAGATAAACATGGAATGTTAACATTTACTTTAGATTTCCTTACTATAATCATTATAACATTAATTTTAATTATGTTTAATTATCTCTGATTACCTAATAAATAACTGAATAAAATTAAAATTTGTAAATTTTTGCTGCTCAGTAGTTAGAATATGTAGTAAATATAAAATACAAGCGAGTTAAATAATTATATTTTATTAACATTCACATCAACATTTTTAATATTTTAATAAAATGATTTGATAGAAATGGTTTTGAACACTTCTTAAACAGTTACATTTTGAACCAATCTAAAAAACTGACTATTGTTGCAGGGAAAGTTCAGAGTAAAATGTAGTTTGACATGTAAAACTGCTACTTGTTCTCTGTAGAGCTAGCTCTCTCTTTTTTTTTCGCTATAAAAAAATACTGGGCACTGGCTTCTTCTTCCCTCTTCTTCTGAGAACATTCACCTATAAAAAAAAAATGCTCATGATTTTATATTTATTTATGATAAATTTAAATATCTGATTAAAATATTTTAGTTATTTTTTTAAATAATATGACATATGAAACAACTTAAAATGCAAAAAACTGTTATTATGCGCCTAGAAGCAGAATTCTACCTGCAGCAAAACAAAATTTATCAGGAATTCCGGAATACCGGATTAAGTTTAGCATCAAGGAGAGTAAGCAATTCATAAAATATGTAAAATGCACACCTACAAAGAAAATAAGTGCTCCATCAGTAGCCATGCGGTTGTGCTCAAAACTGGTAGACATGAAGTGCTGGGTTTGATCACGGGTTGCCCTTGTCAACCTATCCATTTAAAGCTTTCTATAGTTTTCTCTGAAACTTGCATAAATATACAGGATAGGTCCCCTTATAAAGGCCCCAACGGAGAGAAAACACTTAGGCTCAGGCTACTGATGTAGACAACTGGCCTTAAGCCGAACACCAAATGGTAAAAGCACACTGGAGAAAAAAATTACTTTAACATATAAAAAACGGCAAAGTTTTCACTAGTATCAACATGTAAAATCTCATTTAATAAGATAATGTAATAAAAATACACATTAAAAAAACTTCTATTTACAAAGCACAAAATTTACAATGTGTCACATCATTACAGGGAGAATAAAAATAAATTATTATATACCTAATAAACTTTATCTTTGAATTTAAAATTAAAATATTTTTACCATACTTAAAAAAAAAAAAAAAAAAAAAAAAAACATATATACTTGTGGCATACAACGTACGAGCTACATTTAAATTTTAACATAAAATTCAAACGAATGAAACTATTATTTAGCAAAAGGTACTCACTTACTTTATCCTTAAGTAATTTTCTATCCACTCTTCATAATGACTACTCTACTTCCATTCCAAGAAATTGTTTCGTACCTATTATCGTTCAAACTTCAATTTACATTTGTTTGACATTTATTTCACATTTTCAATATGACATTATTTCAAAGCTTCGAGACTTATAATTACAATGACTTTTCACTCGACTGATCCATATTTTTACAGAAATACACAGAAACAGGTGCACACACAATATCTTGTAGCAATCTTCTTCGAACGTAAACATCCGCCATCGAAAACACTGATGCATGCTGGGTTCGGTTGCTACGCATGCTCAGTTCCGTTATATGCAGCGCTTAGAAATCTGAACAGCGTTTTTAAAGGCACAAATGTGAGTTTGTGACTCTCACCGAGATCGAAGTTCATTCGGTGCTTTTCATTTTGTTGTGCCTTCTATATTTCTTCCAGTATCAGAGGCACTTTGACAGTGAGCCTCTTGATAGAAGGCATAATTTACTTGTGCCTTATATTAAAGAGCTAAAGTTTTAAGAGTGTAGATTAAAGTGGTTCACAGTTACAGTTAGACGTAGGTAATCAGTCACTTAGAAGACAAAATATGAATATATTTGTAGGAGCAAAGACTGAAGTCCCTTAAAGAGAGCAAAGAGATGACGTTGAATTAATAAACAAATACGTAAATTGCTAAATGTGGTGAAGTTTTCATAAAAGATGAACTTTAAGCGAGCAGTCTAGGAAACAACAAGAATGGACTTAGAAGTATACCAAGGGCAAATGTCTAACTCGTGATTGAGTCCCGGCGAGAGCGTTTTTTATTTTATTTCAACTGAAATTTTTTTCTTTATACATTTTTAATTAAATTTAATTGTTAATATAAGAAAATGTGTTTATTATATTAAGAAGGCCTTTTTTTCGAATATACCAAAATAAAGTATTTATCAGGGATTATATATATATATATATATATATATATATATATATATATATATATATATAGAAATACATTAATATAATCAGTGCAAAATTTTTTTTATGAAATTTAAAGATGACTCAACTTCAGTAGCAAAACAATTCCTCGGATCACAAGCTAAGACTACCCATATCAAATCAAAGAATTATTAAAGAAAAATCGAAATAAATATTGGAAATTGGAATGAGAAAAAAAGCATTATTTGCATTCTAACGTTTTCAAGCGCTTGGTAGAATGCAAATATGCTAAAATATGGATGTTTTTCTGTAACAAAGAAAGCAAAAGCTAAGAATTTCTTTGTTCGCAGGCCCGAAACACCCATAGAAAATTCATTAAAGAAGATAAAAATAAAACTATAACCTAATATGAGAATCCAAAACCATATAAAATGAAGATTAAAATAAAAATACAAAAATTCAAATTACTGAATAAAATATATTTGAAATGAACACAACTCAAAAAAGAAATAGACATAACCAATACAGAAAAACGAAGATCATAATAAAGCGACGATCATAATAAAAAGACGATCATAATAAAACCCTTACCTAAATATGAAAAACCATAACCATTTAAATGTAAGATTAAAATAAAACCCATAAAATTGTAGAAGAATAAAGATTACTTTAACCTTTCTAAATGAAATTGGAGCAATAAACGTTGCACATGTAAAAATGTAACAATCAGTTATCAGTTAAATCCACAGTTAATTAGTTCAAAATTGCATTGACCATGGAGTAATTTTTAGGATTCACAGTGGAATTCATGTAAGATAAGGATTCAAGTCCTTAAAATAATCAGATGATGATTCCTAATATTGAATCTATATATATATACATATATAAAAGAAAACCTTTTTTAAAGCTACAAATATAATTTATAATTTATAATGACGATAAACACGAATAGAAAATTGATGAAACATAAGTATTTTTTACAATGAGAACAAGAAATATAAGAAGATTGATCACGATTACTGGAATTACGATTGTGTTCACCGTCAGAAATATACCATCCTGAACATTTTGTTAAGTATTTGGCTTTTCTTCGAGATTACTCAGGATTTTCCATGTAAAAAATTGCATGAATAATGACACAATTCAGAACAGGCAATCAACACTTCCTATAATTGATGTCCGCAAAAAATTGTAATTAGAAATATACATAAAACACAAGCACAAATCATTAAAAAAAATTTTAACTGAATGAAATATGAAAGTATTTCTCCTTAAATTATTCATTTCTTTTAATTTAAAAAATAAATAAATAAATAAATTGGTTAAAATTAAGAAAAATATAAATTTTCCGCGCTGAAAAAGAAAAATTAATAATAGATTTAATATTTTCCTTAAATTAATAATGTAAATTAATTGAATATGTAATATATAAATATATAATTTGAAAAAAAAAATTAAATGCAAAACGCCCTTGGCGGGACTCAAACTCAGGACCTCCGCCTCACGAGTCTAGCCCGCTACCATTGCTTCACCAGTTCAAACTACGGTGTGTGTTTCATTGAAGTTATTATTTTCTCTGAATAGTAGAAATATTTTATAGAAATAGCTAAAACTATTAGGGGGTCATATTTCGAAGCATGGGGAGGGGATTAAGGCGCAAATTTTGCAGTCTATCCTGTGTTTTCATCCATACTATTTAATTTAACCTTGGTTGGTTTCATTAGTAATTTTACTGATTCATACTTCCTTTGTAAGATATGAACGTATTAGACGGTGCAACAAACAAAACTCTGTCTGGAAATGATATACTTAATTACATAATTGAATAAAATTCATAAAGTTATTTATACAATGTGAATCTCCATTCCTTCTAAACTCACAGTGCATACATAGTAATACAACTTCGCCCACATCTTGAGAGCACTAATATGTTCATTATTGCCTACTGTTATGCACATTAAACTTAATTGTAATTATAATAGTAAATACTAAGCTTTGAAAGTATTAGACGGAGCATCAAACAAATCTGTGTATGGAAGCGGTGTATAGTACATTGCATTACACAATATTTCGATAAAATTCAAGTTATTTATACAACGTGAATATACATTCCTTCTAAACTCATAACACATATATAATAATACAATCTTCGTCCACAACTTGAGAGTACTAATATGTTCATTATTGCATACTGTTATGTACATAAAATTTAATTGTAATTATAATAGCAATTACTATAGCTATGAAAATATTAGAGAATGCAACAAACAATACAGTTTCTTTAAATGATACATTGCATTACATAATACGGAATAAAATTCGTACAGTCATTTATACAACGTGAATCTTCATTCTTTCTAAACTCACAACACATATATAATAATACATTTTTCGTCCACATCTTGAGAGCCCTGATATGTTCAATATTACACACAGTTATGTACATTAAAATTAATTGCAATTATAATAGCAATTACTAAGTTATGAAAGTATTAGACGGTGCAACAATTAAAACTGTGTCTGGAAATGATATATCTACATTAATAAACTTTTGTCTGTAAATTTGTCGGAATCAAAAATTTTTGCGATATCATCATTTTTCTTGCACCATGAAAGCCAAAAATGACTTCAGAAATTTTTGCCTGCGTGTGTGTCTGTGTCGTAGTGTCTGTATGTCGCTATTTTTGGTAAGGACCCGGATTCCTCATGTTGCGACCGGGAAAAACCTCTACCGAACACAGCGGTATCTTTAAAAAATAGAATAATAACTTAGGTTATTAATAATGATATTAGATTCTGACAACTCATTTAAATAGTGCCCAGCGAAGCGGGCAAAGCCTGCTAGTTGCATTACATAATATTTGTATAAAATTCATAAAATTATTTATACAACGTGAATCACCTTTCCTTCTAAACTCACAACACATATATAATAATATAATTTTCGTCCACAGCTTGAGAGTACTAATATGTCCATTGTTGCATACTGTTATGTACATTAAATTTAATTGTAATTATAATAGTAAATACTAAGCTTTGAAAGTATTAGACGGGGCAACGAACAAAGCTGTTTCTTTAAATGATATGTTGCAATACATAATATGGAATAAAATTCGTACAGTCATTTATAAAACGTGAATCTACATCTCTTTTAAACTCACAACACATATATGGAAGATAATTTTTTTAAATAATAATTTTAGTAAATTATTTTTACTCGGTGAATTTGTATAAGAAAATGTAGAAGAAAGTCATGTGTTGGCCACAACATACTAGTCTTCCGATGAGAGTCTTCCGAGTCGCTTTCGTGTATTCCATGTTCCCCCTGTTCTCAAAACTCTATAAATCTGCTCAAGGGTCTCTTTATTCATCTCGATATTTGTACAGAATTTTCTCCTTGCACTTTTAACATTAAAATCTTAAATAATTTCATCTTTAGAAATTTTTTTTTGAACGTGGCATTTTTATCAGAATATGCAGGAAACGTCTTTTCCGAATCACAAACAAAACAATACATTTAACTCATTAAATTATTATGCTAAAAATATAGCAGACAATATTTCAATTAAAGGGAGAATTATTCTGCATTTATAAAACCAGATGACAATAAAAATATTTTATTCTGTGAACAAAAATGTAAAAAGAAACATGTAATATTGTATTGCGTTTATACTTTTGGGACGTCAGATTTTTATATAATTTAATGTACGTTTTATAGTTTCAAACCTTTGATAATAATTTATGTGTATATCAGCAAAACTGTTTTTATTTATTACCTATCTCACGAATTTTAATTGTACCTTATTACTTTTTATATTAATGCAGATTTTATTGATTGTCTAAACTTTTGGGACACGGTGTATTACAATACAGATATATCTTACATTACAGATTTCTTGTAAAAAATAAAATTAAAAATAAGCTGTCCCAAAAATATATGGACAATGAAAGACATTTCTTTTATAAACACCGTATCAAAAATATTTGAATATTCTGCGTTCTGTACATGTGACGCAATTACTTCGAAATATAAAATCCCTGTTCGTTCTTCAATTTTCGAATATTTGTAAAATGCTTCACAATTATTCATTTCTCTGCTGTATTTTAAATGCTGAAATTCAGCATTTAAAGGATCAAAATGTTAAAGTTTCTGATATTGCTAAATAAATAAATCATAGTAAGTCTAGAATTTATGAAATTCTATCAAAATGTGACAATTCCATTGCAAAATGAAGCGTTCAGGTGAACCAAGGAAGCCATCTCAGCAACAGGATAAGAGAGATTTTATGTGCAGTTTCAACCCAAAAGAAGTCTGTTCGTGAAACTGCCAGGATTTTAACATTTCTTATTTCAATATCTACTGTTTAATATCGCATACAGTAAAGCAAATTTTACAAATATCGAAGAATGTATTGAAAAGCTATGCTAAAAATTTTACAAAGAAAGGCACGCGTTCTTTTAACTAAAATAAACTTTCGTTGGTCGAATGAATGGTTGAAAATTTTTTCAGTGAAAATTTACACCCTTGTGCAAATTAATTGAAACAAACTCAAAAAATTGTTAAAACTAAGAAGAAATGCTATTTTATTTAAATTTATACAAAATCAAAAGTTTTTAGTACATAATATGATCCCCAATACTCTTTATTAGCATTTGAAGACGATTTGGTATGGATTCTACCATATTTTTACACTCGTTTATAATATTTGTGTCCTTGCACCACACATGAATTAGCGCTGTGATTATCTTTTCCATAATTGTACAGTCTATATTTAATAGGCGATTCTTGCATATAGCCCAGAAATTCTCCATTGGGTTGATATTAGGAGAGTTCCCAGTCCATTCCAGTGTCTCGATTTGGTTCTCAGACATAAATTTCTTCACTACTTTGGACGTATGGCACGGGCCAAAATCCTGCTGAAAAATCCCCGTTCTATTAGGGTATCGTTTCTTCAATTCTGGAACAACTTTTTTATGCAAAATAATAATATATTTCTCAGAACGCGTCCTACCGTCAACAGGCTACAAAGAACTAACCCCATTGTAACCGAAACAACCCCAAAACATCTTCTGTTGAGGGTGATTATCAAATTGATTGAAATGTCAATCCCGAATTCTTTCGCCGAGCGATCTCTGCAAGTGTTGAGTTCGCTGGCCTTAGACAAAAAAAAAAAAAAAAAAAATAGCTTTCTTCGCTAAATAGTACTTTCCTCCAATTTTTGAATGTTGAATTCTTATATTTAACGCCCATAAGTACGACTTTTTCTTCATTGGTTAAGTCAGAAGCTGTTTATTCATAGACTGATAGGCTGGCTGACCGGCTGCAAAAAGTCGCCTCTAAACAGTAGATGAGCTAATATTTATTCCATGCTTTTTTAAATCTCTATTAAGTGCAACACTAGTCTTTTGAGGGCATTTTTTACTTTGTATAAGTAGAAAAAAATCATCTCTTGGCATTGTTTTCTTCTTTCGGTTAAATTTTACTCTCCGCTTTGGAGATATGGATCCTGTTTCTTTATTCTGTTTTATGATACGGCTCACAGTTGCAATACCAATGCCAACTATCTTCTGAATCTCTTTATAAGTCTTTGGAGTATGTTTGGAGAGGGTAACAATCTTTGCAAGCTTTCGCGGCGACACATCAGTCTCTAACGACAGTGGACTCTCAACTAATGTGATCATAGGTGGAGTTTTCATCTACAGAAGTTTCTGCGCATGCGCTGGACGAGCCCCTCTGTTTGGTGGAAATTGTTGCTAGGGGAAGGATTTATTCATCCCACCCATATTTTAACACATTTTAGTATGATTATAAAAGAATAATAGGAATGGATTTAAAATTCACGAAAAAAGTAGTTTGTTTCAATTAATTTGCACAAGGGTGTATACCTATATATTAATTTGAAACATGTTTTTGTCTGTCTCCACTATATTGAGAGAGCGGCTAGGTATATAAATTTGGTTGAGGTGTCTAAAAGAAGGTCTTCGTCTGTAGATGTGCTATGAAAAGAGAAAATGTCGAACGGTCCCAATTAACAGGTTGAGTATGGCTTCGAGATTTGGTGGGAGGACCTAAATTGCCACGGGGTACGAAACCTCAAGTCTGCACAACGTCTCGCTCTCTTGAGCGTTATCAAACCCTTCAAAAGCATTTCAAGTGACGCCCTTTGTGTCCTGGCTGGTGTCCCTCCGATCACGATCTACATAGCAAACAAATTCAGACAATATAACATTCTCCATGGAACCTCATCTATACAAATACAAAATACAAATATTTCAAAAGAAAATTTAATGCTTCCCATCCCTACCTTCACTTTTCCGAACTACTATAAACATAACAAAATTAAAGTAATAGAGAACCCACCATCTTCAGAGCTACAAATTTATACAGACGGATCAAAAATGCCTGGCGGGACCTCATGCGCTTTTGTAGTCTACTACAAAAACAATATTATTCACACATATCAAATTAAACTTCACCACCTAATTTCAATTTTTCAGGCTGAACTCTTGGCAGTAATACAGGCAATTAAATGGCTCATAAATTCATCCTACAAAAATTTAAACCCAATAATATTCACAGATAATCAATCAACAATTAAAATCCTAAATCAACCATATCCAAAATACGAACTTATTAGAGAACTATATGAAAGCATAGATCAATACAAAGAGCAAATAATCCTAACTTGGACAAAGGCGCATGTGGGAACGGCAGGCAACGAAATGGCAGATTCACTTGCAAAACAGGTTATTTCACAAAACATCTTCGATGAACAGATCTCTCTTCCTCTTCCAGCTTCACTAGTAAAATCATCCATTAATAATAAAATTATCACAGATTGGCAAAGAGAATGGGGGCACAGCGATAAGGGTAGGGATACGTTTTCTGTCCTTAATAACGTAAGCAAAAGTTTTATCAGTCCAAATAAAATAGTTACATATTTTATCTCAGGCCATGGCAGCTTCCCTACATTTCTACACAAAATTAAAGTATTAACATCAGATAAATGCAAATGTAACAACAGTAAAATAGGATCCCCTTTTCATTATCTCTTTGAAAAATGCAATTTAATCCCAATTAATTTCAGATTCAACAGAAACCACACAATTCGTAAAAACATGCAAACAGTTCTTTTAAACACAAACAACTACAATAAATTAAAAGATATCTACAACATTCTAATTCAAAACTTTTCCACCATCAAATATAAGATTTAGCATCGTTCACTGGCAGCTGGCTTGCCTTTTTTTTTTTTTTTTTCTTTTTTTTTTACTTTTTAGTGTTTTGGTTTTAATATGTGTTTGATCCAAAATTTGTAAAAAATTTGATTTCTAAATAAATTAGGGAACTCTTCCACTTTGATCCCCGGGCCTGTCGCCCGGGATGCGGAATCGCTAGATAGTGGCAGTCAGGTTCGCCTGCCTGCCTAAGATGCATTTTTCCCCTGCGGGTAGATGTGTCTTTGCCGTGGTCACTATTGAACTCAGTGGCGACGGTAAAGACATGTCTATGGCACTAAATCGTGAGATGTGCCGCTCCATGGTGGAAGTTTTCCTTTCCTTCCCAATTAATAAACGAAAATGCACATTTCTTTTTTTGAATGACGTCATTTTCGGAAATGCAAAAATACAGCGAGCTAATCTGAATTTTTATTGCCTTATAAAAACAAAGTTCACGTGTAATCATTTTATTTTTAAATTATTGTTCATTTTTACAGTGTGGCAACAGGAAAAAATATTTATTTATTTTGCCGTTTTTTCTCTTTTTTCTCTTTTTTCTTTATTTCATTTTCGGAAATGCAAAAATACAGTGAGTTAATATGAATTTTTAGAATTTTTATTGCCTTATAAAAACAAAGTTCACGTGTTATCATTTTATTTTTTAATTATTGTGCCTTTTTTACAGTGTGGCAAGAGGAAAGAATATTTATAATTTGAAACATGTTTTTGTCTGTCTCCACTATATTGAGAGAACTACTTGGTGTAAAAATCTGGTTGTGGTGCCTAAAAAAAGGTCTTGGTCTGTATATGTCCTATGAAAAGAGAAAAATAAAAAACGTCGAACGGTTCCCCCCCCCACCCCCAAAACGGATTAAAAACACGCTTACAAGCTTAACTAAGCTTCAAATCACTTCACGGTGAAGAAATTATACATATGGGGACTAGAGTCGAAAACAAAAAAATCACTTTCTACGAATTTGGAATTTTTGATTTTAAAGGGGGAAAGTAGATTTGGAGGGGGGAAATTAGTTTGAGAGGGAAATCCGTTCTAGACCCACACATGTAGCACCTCATTTTAAAAGTCTGGAAATTCCATGTCGATTGGGGATGTTCGTATACAATATAGTGCGACCCTTGGTGGTGAGAAATGGAACTAGGTGATTTAGATGTAGACCCTATCATGTTACATCTTATTTTAAAGGTCTTGGTATTTCCTGACCGTTGGTGATGTTCGTACAGATCACACTGCGCCCCCTGGTGGTGGAAAGTGCAACTAAAGGATTTTGCAGTTGACATCACCATGTGACACCTTATTTAAAATGTCTTGGAAATCCAAGGCGATTGGTGATAGAGGTCTTGAAATTTCATGTTAATTGGGGATGTTTGTATACAATATAGTGCGCCCCCTGGTGGTGAAAAATGGAACTAGGTGATTTTGTAGTAGACCCTATCATGTTATATCTTATTTTAAAGGTCTTGATATTTCCTGACCGTTGGTGATGTTCGTGCAGAACACACTGTGCCCCCTGGTGGGAGAAAGTGCAACTAAAGGATTTTGCAGTTGACACCACCATGTGACACCTTATTTGAAAGGTCTTGAAAATTCAAAGTGATTGGTGATGTTCGTATGCAACATACTGCGCCCCCTGGTGGAGGAAAGTAAATTTTGCAGCGCATGCGTAGCATGCCTGCTATACGATTCTGCAGCCACAGGCGGCGGAAACACGATTCAGAGGTTCGTTCGGTTCAAGATTAATTTTTAAGAATTTTTTCATGTTATTAGCGACCCGCATATACGCTGTCGCAGGCACCGGGGTTACGAGCCCGAGTTCCATTCGGTTTCAGGTAATTTTTTTGTTACATATGATTATTTGTTTCGCGATGCTTTCATTTAAAAATAGAAATTCAAACAAAATGGAGTTAATGATATTAAATCATAAAATTTTAAAGTTCATTTAAGGTTATTATCATGGGTCCGGGCAATGCCGGTCAGGTTCGCTTGGTTCCAGGATAATTTTTGGGAATTTTTTCATGTTATTAGCGGTCCGTGTATGCGCTGCCGCAGGCACCGGGGTCACAAGGCAGAGTTTCATTCGGTTCGAGGTAATTTTTTTGTTACAGCTGATTTTTTTTTTTTTTTTTTTTTTTTTTTTTTCAATGCTATGCTTTTATTTAAAAATAGAAATTCAAACATAATCGAGTCAAAGATATAAAATCATACATATTTAAGGTTATTATCACGGGCTCGGGCAACGCCGGTCGGGTTCGTTTGGTTCCAGATTAATTTTTGGGAATTTTTTTATATTATTAGCGGCCGGCGTATGCGATGCCGTAGGCATCGGGGTCACAAGGCAGAGTTTCGTTCGGTTCAAGATAATTTTTTTGTTACATCTAATTACTTTTTTCGCGATGCTTTTATTTAAAAATAGAAATTCAAACAAAATCGAGTTTATGATTTAAAATCATACAGATTTAATGTTCATTTAAGGTTATTATCATAGGCCCGGACAACGCCGGTCGGTTCAGCTAACGTGTAGTCATAGTGTTAAACGAAATAGAAAATAAAAGATAGCAACTGCTTATTTGGAGTCAGTTTGACGTTAGATTAACAGTACTTTATAGAAAGCGATGTCATATGTAGTATTTCTATTTATAAGCATTTTTCCGAATTTCTTTTTTTAAGTGAAATGTCGTAAATTATATTAGATATTTTAACATGAAATACATTTAAATAATGATGCGACGATTTTTAAAACATTACGGTCAATAAAGTGATCCTCGAATTTGAGGGGTTCCAGCTAGTATATATTTAATTTTATTAGCAGTAATTGGTTGGGTACACTATTTTCATGATTTACGGTCAACTTCGTGAATTCTTTATCGACAATGAGGAGAGTGTTCACTCATGGTTTGAGGCGCGTTCGGTTTCAACGAAACAACGGATGTTGCTTCTTTTAATTAATGATACTGGGGAATATTAATATGTTTTCAAAAGGAATCTACTTCATAATTGAAAATATCTTGGAGTGGGGACGAAAGGGCTGTAAATTTCAAGACGATGCGTCGATTCACATCTCCAACGACACAAAATCTTAGTATTTTTCATGCAGAATTAAGTGATTATTATAGACTTTCCAGACATCAGTCCAGTCCCAAATCCAATTGAAAAACTTTGGGAACTTCTTACACGAGAAGTGTATGCGCGAGTTTTTTTTTTTTTTTTTTTTTTTTCGACTATTCGAACAGAATTGACGATAATTGCAGCCAAACATTCTCCAAACACTAGTTCTGAACATGGCTGATAGGATTTTCAAGATAATTCCAAGGAATAGATTCAAAATTTGAATATAAAAAATATAATACCCGAAAACTCCGTATATTTTTAATAGCCTATTTTATATTATCTATGTTTTTTTTTTATAAAAAATATAAAAAATCTACACTACATCTCTTTGTTGCAATGCACTTATATTCTGATTCTATAATGTTATTCTTTTTTTTTTTTTTTTTTCGTGATTATTGCTTCATTTTTAACCGACTTCAAAAAAAAGAAGGAAGGTTCTCAATTCAAACCGTATGTTTTTTTTATGTTTGTTAGCTCATAACTTCTGAACGGATGCTCCGATTTTGATACTTTTTGTTTTGTTGAAAAGGTCTTGGTCTACAATAGGTCCCATTGTAATATCTTTACGATCTAAAGAAAATACAGGATACCCAAAAAAATCAGTCTCTTTTAACTGGTAAACGGCTGCAGCTATAGTGATAAAAATGGTATGTAAGTATAGCAAAGTGGCCATGCTGTACAAGGTTAAACCGCTTGCAGCGCCACCTGGTGGAAAATAGCGGAGTTAGTGTTCCTATCTCGAAAACGGTTCTACAGAAAAAGTGAATTACAAAGCTGAAGGGTATCACCGATTTAGTACAAAAAGATAGTTTAGACATTCATACTAACGTTCCTATCTCGGAAACGGTTCAAGACAGGGGGAAAAAGTGAATTATAAAATTGCAGAGCATCATCAATTTAGTACGAAAATATAGTTTTGACATTAATGCTAAAAATACAAGGCTAAAAACGTGCATTTTTTTGTTCGCAATTTCTTACACTATACATACTTGAGCTACATTGTTCACGTTGCAGCGTAGCTGGTGAGACATACGCTATATAGTTCAAAATACGGTTACTTGATACTTTTTGTTTTATTGTAGAGATTTTGGTCTGAAGTAGGTCCCATTATAAATTCTTTACAATCTACAGAAAATAAAGCGCCATCTGGTGAAAAACAGTGGAGTTAGCACTCCTATCTCAAAAACGGTTCAAGATGGGAGAAAAGTTAATTACGAAGTTGTAGAGCATCTTCGATTTACTACGAAAAGATAGTTTTCAAACATTATTGCTAAAAATAGAACGCTTAAAACGTGCAGTTGTTTGTTCGCAATTTCCTACATTGTGCACACTTGAACTACGTTGCACACTTTGCAACGTAGCGAATGACACGTATACTCTGTGGTTCAAAGTACTGTTACTGTAAAAGGTCACATCGATTGGCGCAAAGTCGTTTTCAACCAACTTCAGAAAGGAGGGTGTTCTTAATTCAAGCTATGTGTTGTTGTTGGTGTTTGTAAGCTTATAACTTCGTAAGAGATGCTCTAATTAACCGACTTCAAAAAGGAAGAGGTTCTCAATTCAAAACGTATGCTTTTTGTTTTTGTTTTTATTTGTTAGCTCATAACTTCTGAACAGATGATCCGATTTTGATACTTTTTGTTTTAGTGTCTTGGTCTGAAATAAATCCCATTGTAAGATTTTTACGATTAAAAGAAAATACAGGGTGCCCAAAAATGTCAGTCCCGACTCTTTTAACTGCTGAAATCCTGCAGCTATAGTTATAAAAGTGGTATGTAGGTATAGTAAAGTGGACATGTGCTACGCGATTCAACCGCCTAAAGCGCCACCTGGTGTAAAAGAGTGGAGTTAGCGATCTTATCTCAGAAACGTTTCAAGACAGGGGAAAAAGTGAATTATAAAATTGCAGAGCATCATCGATGTAGTACGCAAAGATAGTTTAGAAATTAATGCTAAAAACAGAACGCTTAAAACGTACATTTGTTTGTTTACAATTTCCTATTTTGTGCACACTTGAACGACATTGCATATGTTGTAGCGTAGCGGGTGACATTTATGCTATGTAAAATTCAAAGTATGGTTATTGTAAGCGGTCACATCGATTAACGCATAGACGTTTTAAACCGACTTCATAAAGGAAGAGGTTCTCAATGCAAACCATGTTTCTCGTTGTTGTTGTTGAAATTTGTTAGCTTATAACTTCGTAAGAGATGATCCAATTTTAATACTTTTTTTGTTGTCGTAATGATCTTGGCCTGAAATACGTTTCATTATGATTTCATTAAGATATAAACAAATTACAGAATACTCACAAAAATCTTTTCTCACTCTAACTGCTGAACGCATGCAGCTACAATGGTAAAAGCAGTATGTAAGTATCGATGTTGAAACTTCTGTCCGTCAGCTGCAATGCATATTTTGCTCTTTATTTGAACTTTACGCTGCACAATTTCCAGAGCAGCGGGTGACACTTATTCACTGTAAAGTACAATATATATGCCTAACAGAATTTTCGGTTACGAATACAGCGTATCCGTCCTTTACATTTCTAAAAACTTTTTAATTTACCGTATGTTCGTTCAATAGATAGTTTTTTGCTCATATCCGATAAAGGCAAGAAAAGTAACACAACTTTAAAATGCAGCATTTGAGAAGAATCAACTTAAAAATAACTTGACTATAATAAAACTGGCACAACTGTCTCTCGAGTGGACAACTTTCTAGATGGAGATGTAACTTTTTTTTTTTTTCACATTGGCTGCATTTCATGCATTTTTCAGTGACATAAACCATTTTTTGAGTAATGTCATTTTTCTTGGAACTTATGATTTGTGAAACTTCCGTCGAACGTCTTCTGATGCTCTGCCATATAAATAAGTTTTCACTGAAAAGAGAAAAATAAAATCTTTTTGTAAAAAAATAGAACCGACTCCAAAAAGGAACTACTATTCAAACAACTAAAACTGAAAGAAAATTGGCAGAAAATGGAACTGTAGATTGCGCCAAAAAGTATAAAATAATTTCCTTCGCCAAACAACCTATAACACTACAATTAATCATAACTTTTGAAGTCGGCGAAAAATTAAATAAAAATTTATACCTTTGTTCAATACAAAAATCAAATCCTATTCAAAATACACATCTCACATTGTTACCTGCAAAACGCAACCGAGAACTAATTTGATTCAAGAAAACAAATAAGATTTCGTAAGCAGCAAAAGTTGGCGAAGATGCTGGTATCTGACGTCCTTGGTGAAAGAAAAATCGCAAAATTATCTGGCAAACATATTTAGTTTCTTTGGGATATCATGATTATTTTCATAAGGTATATCAAGAGATAAATCAAGAATATGAAACAACACATCGTACAATATATATTATGAAAATATACATCTTGCGTGTATATTTTTGCCTTACGTTTTGATCCCCAAATCCAAAAGCCATCAAGGATGATAGTTATCAAAGTTATACCAAATTTGCAAAGGGGACTCTAACTTCGTAGAAACATAAATACCGCATTGTGAAGAATGTTCACTGTTTTATGTAGCTACTAATTCTGTTCTGTGCTACTAATGTAACACTGTTCTGTGCTACTAATGGACCAATTGTATACAGTGATAAAATAATAAAGGAAACATGAAAATGGATCATTTGTTGCTCCCGATCTAAAGACAAACCTTTAAAAACTAATTCAATTTTATTTAATTTTGCGCCGACTTCAAAAGTTATGATTAATTGTAGTGTTATAGGTTGTTTGGCGAAGGAAATTATTTTATACTTTTTGGCGCAATCTACAGTTCCATTTTCTGCCAATTTTCTTTCAGTTTTAGTTGTTTGAATAGTAGTTCCTTTTTGGAGTCGGTTCTATTTTTTTACAAAAAGATTTTATTACTTTCTTCTATATGTAATATAGAGAAAGTATTGGATTCGCGAAAATTTTCGAACTCCGTTTTCTGACGGATCTACACGTTTTGGGATGTCCTGAACACGAATTGATAGCTTTTAAAAAATGTCTGTCTGTCTGTCTGTGGTTTCGTTTTTTTACGTATCTCACAAACCAATGAATGAAATTCAACCAAACTTGGTATATAGCTGGACCCTGGCGGGGCATTGTGCTGATTAGATTTGGGGATCAATCACCCAGCAGGTGGCGCTGTGATCGCATTTTTTCTAAATTTTTAACATGGCAGTATAGGACAAAATTTCGTATTTTTCACCGTATCTCACGAACCAATGAACGAAATTGAACCAAACTTGGTACATATTTGGAACCTGACGGAGCATGGTACTGATTAGATTTGGGGATCAATCGCCCAGCAGGTGGCGCTGTGATCGCAAAATTTCGTATTTTTCACCGTATCTCACGAACCAATGAATGAAATTTAACCAAACTTGGTGTTTAGTTGCACCCTGACATGGACTAGTGCTGATTAGATTTGGGGATCAATAGCTCAACAGGTGGCGCTGTGATCGCATTTTATGCAAACTTTTAACATGGCAGCATAGGACAAAATTTCGTATAAATAGGCATAATGAGAGTTATTTTAAACTTGTGATTGTAAAATTAATATAAATTTTTTATAATAGTAGTTGTTAATTAGAAAAAAAAATTGAGCATGGGGGGGGGCATCGCTCCCCCCCCTGGGGGGAAGTACCCCCCGGGGGAGTAAATTTTCACAATGGTTATATTTCGAAAGAACTCGTTGATAATAGTAGTAGTTAACTATGAAAAAAATTTTGTGCATGTGGGGGCATCGGTTCCCCCCACTGGGGGAGTACCCCCCCCCCCTCCCCGGGGTGCAAAGTTTCAAGATGGGTATCTTTAGAAAGGTCTCGGCAATACCTTTAAAACGAATGGTTGAACCATAAATCTGTAATAATTTAAAACGAAGTTATCGATTTTTTTTACTTTTAACAAAAAAAAACTTAGAAAAAAGATTGTATTTTTTTTTTTTTTTTTTTTTAACGAAATTTAACCAAACTTGGTATTTAGTTGGTCCCCGACATAAACTGGTGCCGATTACATTTGGGGATCAATAGCTCAACAGGTTTTGCTGTGATCGCATTTTATCTAAATTTTTAACATGGCAGTATAGGACAAAAATTCGTATAAATGTGCATAATAAGAGTTATTTTAAACTTGTGATTGTACAATTAATATGAATTATTGATAATAGTAGTATTTAACTAGGAAAAAAATTTTGTGCATGGGGGGGGGGGCATCACTTCCCCTTGGGGGGGAACAAATTTTGAAGATGGGTGTCTTTCGAAAGATCTCGTCAATACCTTTAAAATGAATGGTTGAACTATAAATCTGTGATAATTTAAAACAAAGTTATCGATTTTTTTTACTTTTAACAAAAAAAAAACTTTTTTTTTTTTTTTTTTTTTTTTTTAAATATTCTTACTGACTGAATTACAAATTACTTATAACAACAACAAAAAAACTTAGAAAAAAAATCGTATTTTTTTTTTTTTTTTTTTTTTTTTTTATTGTTACTGATTGTTTAATATTGTTACTGAATGAATTTGTATAGGAAAATATAGAAGAAAGTCTTGTGCTGGCCACAACATACTAGTTTTGAACTGTTATTTAAAAAAAATTGTCTTTCTAAGTAATTTTGAGATCCACTGTATTGAATAAAATATCTTAAAAAGATAAGGTTAAATATGGCACAAAGGTGATATAATAAACTCCCATATCGTCTCATGCTGAAATGTAAAGTAATTTTTTCACCCTTTCTGTCTGGCATTTTCGAGTGTATTTTATTCTCATTCAATCTGTTATCTTCCACTTAAGAAAGTTTTATCTAAGTTGAAAAACGAAAATTAAAGATATAGTCGGTTTCAATGAATTTCATTTTACCTTTTCTTTCACAACTTGTTTTGCAGGAGTAAAAAATAATTTATACATTCAGGTATTTAATAAAGAAGCACAATATTAAATGCCCATGTTGTTTAAAATCATTATCTGGAAATGATGAAATTATACAGTTTTATTTCCTTATGCATATTGTTTTTTCCTACAACAGCCTTCATAGTTCCCCAAGAATTTGATAAATTCAAGAACAGTAGTAATTTAGTTTTACTCTTCTTCAAAACTATGGTAAGTTTAAATGTTTCTAAGCCATTATTGCGGAAACGTCAGTGGAGACACCCACTGTTGAAACTCAAAAAAAATTTTGTCTCCGTCTATGTGTCTGCCTGTCTATCGCGCGATAGCGGTCGCAAAAATCTACTTACTTCAATTTCAATAATTTTTTATGTCTATATTGATTATCGATTGTGTATAGGGACACGCCAAAGTTTTTCCTATCATTACGGCCTAAGGGGTGAATTTCGCTTAAACGCATTTCATCATCGTTACTCTGAATCCAACGAAATGAAATTAGCGTACAATAGTAATATGCTTAAACTCATGTTTTCTGTAGAAAATATGGTGTCCCTAGGTTTCATAATTAATTTGCAGTACCTTAAAAAAGTGTTCTGACAATGTCACATAATCCTTCAAATTATGTCAAATTTTGAACAATTATACATGAAAAATATAGAATAGGTTAAATAGCTTTTACTAGCGTATACAATATTTATGGTTCGCAGAAACACACAAAGAATTTCGTGACATTAGAGCCTATGGGCAAATTTTTATTGAAGTGCATTTTAATGCGTTTATGCTGCATTCGTCAAAATGGAATTAATAAACATCATAAAGATGCTTTAAACAATGTTTTCTCTAAAACATCAGGTACGTATAGACTAATTTATTTACAGAACTACCCAAAGGAATTTTGCACCATTAAGGTCTATAGATGATATTTCTTAAAAGTTAACTCTTTACTTATTTTAACATGTTTACATCCCATTAAACATAATTAAATTTCTTAGAATGTTTAAAAGCCTGTTTTTCTGTGAAAAATTGTGGGCATAGAGCAACTAATTAGTTTACAGGGTTATACAAAATAATTCCGATATGTTTTGCAACAATTTGTAGGAAATGTGGTACAAGTATTTATGAGTTAGAAGGAATTACAAAGCTATCAGTTACTAGTAATAAAAATATATATATAGGGGAGAGTAGGGAGGGATGGGACAGTTTTGACAAAAATATTTTTTACAAATTTACTTTTACTGGTACAACACTGTAAATTTCAGAGAAACAAATTGAAACATTTTAACACCTTTTAAAAATATAAATTTGATGGTAATTATTAAAATATTAATTTTATAAGCCAATTAACATAAAAATGTCCCATTTCTCTCTTACACGAGGGAGGGGTGGAACATGTTTAAAAAGTTAAAATAAGTACATAATATACAGACATACTATGGAAAATGGCAAAAACAGTGGGACACGATGTATGTAGGTTAATTAATTACTAATAACATATATTTTATCCAACGTTATAGTATAATGTACCACTTAAATAAAATTTTTCAAATGCTCAATCAGTTCATATTTATTTATTTATTTATTTATTTATTTATTTTCTTCTAGCAGAGAAAGTACTGTTTTTTAGTTAAAATATTCAAAATTAAGTTTTTGTTATTTACATGTTTTATGCTTTCCTGAATATTTATAAGGTTTTTGGTGGCTAGTCTGTGTGTGTTATCAGCATATCTCAAGAACAAATATTACCAAGAAATCCTAACCGTAATTGGTGAATGTAATTTCTTTTGTATATTTTACCATGTCAAGGAAAACTGCTCAGGAATGAAAATTAATTCCTCATACATATATGGTAAATATAGTGTTTTTAAAAGTTCAAAGGGTAAACAAAAGTCGTGTGAATGCCACACCAATTACTTTCCATGATTTTGATTTTTTTTTTTTTTTTCTTAATTTTTTTCTTCCATTTATTCATTCATTTGCCTCTTGATATTTTCTGTTTGAGGAATATCAGAATCTTCATTCTTCTACTTTTTACTTTCTTCTATCTTCAATAGAAGAAAGTATTGGATTCGTAAAAATTTTCGACGGGTTTTTGATGGATTTACACGTTTTGAGGGCTGTAGAACACGATTTTACCATTTTTAGAAAATGTCTGTCTGTCTGTCTGTCTGTGTGTGTGTGTGTGTGTGTGTGCGTGACAAAATTTTGTGGCAACTGTATCTCTGGAACTACTGCACAGAATTTCATACAAATTGGTATGTAGTTGCACCTTGACATAAATTAGTGCCTATCAACTTTTGGTAAAAATCGTCTTACTGGTTGCGTTGCCATCCCGCTTTTTCTAAATTTTTAACGGGGTGATATAGGGCAAAAATTTTCAAGAGGGGTATCTTTCGAAAGGTCTCGTCAGTACCTTTAAAACGAATGGTTGAACTATAAATCTGTGATAATTGAAAACAAAGTTATCGATTTTTTTTTACTTTTTACGAAAAAAAAACTTAGAAAAAAAATCTTTTTTTTTTTTTTTTTTTCTCTCCCCTTAATTTTACCAAACTCCCACGGTTTCCGTGTTCTGACAAACTTAAACTAATTTTTGCATTTTTCCCCTAATTTTGTCAAAGTCCTACGGTTTCCGTGTCTTGACAAACTTTAACATATTTTTGCATTTTACCCAAAATTTTGTCCAAGTCCCACTTTTTTTTTTTTTTTTTTTTTTGTTAATCTCTCCCCTTAATTCTATCAAACTCCCACGGTTTCCGTGTTCTGACAAACTTAACGTTGAGTAACGTTGTAAACTTGCCTTGAAAATTAAACAATTGTTTACTTTTGGTGTTATAAAATAGTTTTTTAGTTACATAAACTTACAGAGTTCTCCAACTAAAAAAATACATAGCAACAAATATGGGGCTGTAGTTACTTCATCTGGTGGAAGTGTCAAAAATTAAAAATAATATTTATTTTAAGAACAATTTTAGGTGTCCCATCCCTCCCGACTCTCCCCTATATATATATACTAGTATCGCCCAGTGGTCGAAACTCGACCATTTTTTTTGCAAAGCGAGACAAAGCAAAGTTATTGCCTTGTCCTAAACGGAATGCAGTTGCAACACAGCTGCAGCAATTGTTTGCCGATATTCACTCTAACTGAATCAGCAGAGTTTTACTTAATATAACTATTTCTCTCTGTAGATGTTAGCGTTTCCTAAAATGAGAGAAAATCGCAACGTGAAAACGCCCCTTGTTGTGTGATACAGCCCAGAAGCTAGTAGGTACCACGTCAAACCAAGGCCCAACCAAGTATCAAATTCTGTTAAATTAATTCGATTGGTTCATATAGTACAGTGTTTGAAAAAAAAAAGGTATTTTTCAATAATGGTCGAATTGAGTTCGGGAAATTTCAAAACGTGTAACTTTATCGAAAACCGAAAATCTAAAACTTTTCTGAATCTTATATTTTCTACTTATATATGCAGAGGAAAGAATAATAAATCCACTTTTTAAAAAATAAAAATAAGTAGTCAATTTCACTTAATTAAAATGCAAGGAAATCTCAAAACGTGTAAATTCATCGAAAACCGGAAATCAAAAGTTTTTATGTATCTTCTACTTGCTTCTTCTACCCACAAAAGCTAGCAATAAAGACACTTTTTTAAAAAATAAGTAGGCAATTTCAGTTAATTGAAACGTAAAGAAAGCTCAAAACATGTAAATCCAGCAAAAAACGGAAATCGTAATTTTTTCCGTATCGTCTACTTATACATGCAGCAGTTAGTAACAAATCCATTTTCCTTTTATTTAATACTAGCAGGCTTTGCCCGCTTCGCTGGTCACTAAATTTAAAGGAAACTCTTTTCTATATAGCTTTATAAAAATAAAATAAAATACTAAAATTGCTCAAAAGCTCGCTTCGGATCCCTGCTGCCTTCGGTAGCGATTTGGTCATCCGCTAAAACTCGGGCGCTTGTCCCTATTACCTGAGACAATGGTTTACCAATAGGCTTGCATTAAGTCCTTATTAGATAACAGTTTCGAAATAGATAGTATCGAAAAAAAAAAAAAATGAAGTATCCCCTTTATATTTGAAGCCCAGTTACATATGAACAACACTATACGTGGTGCACATAATATTTGCTTTTACGTTATTTCCTATGTTTATTTTGTTTATCCCCGATCAACCATAAAAATGATAACAATTTCACGCTAAATATTATAATATGCTATGACCGGCTACGTCTGTTGCATGAGACAATTAATTTTTTGTGGTTATTAGTATTCATGGTTTGTAAGCATGATCATAGTACCGCCTTAATATAGCTCTCTTTGGCGACTTTTGAATTTTTGTCACCATTTTAGATTTTATCCCTTGTAAAAATAAGACTTAATACCTTGTAACCACGGAGTAATATCAATAGGAGTTGAAGGTCCAATGGGAGAAAGCTACGAAACTGTGATCTAAATTTTTGGTAAATATTGAGGGTGCCACTTGTCATTCCTCCCTACCTCGGCGCGGATATAATGTTGTTTTCAATAGAATTTTGCTGGAGTACATTTAAATTTTTTTATTTTAAGCAATTTAATTTCTTTGTAAGTTCTTAAAACTGCATAATTCAGATGTTTCAAATAAATGCTCCGTTCCTAGTTGTAAAACAGGCTATGATAGTGATAAGAAAAACAAAAAAAAAGCCCTAGGAGAAAAATAAAGTCCGAGTTCGTGTTTTCTGCACCTAAAGTAAGTTTATTTTTTTTCTTTACAAAATTTCATCCATTCTCCTTCCTCCCAATTGTCTGTTTTAGCTAGCTTCGGTTCAAAAGAATCGTCATTTTTTAAAAGCTTTCTTTCAAAGTAAAATTAGTATAAAATGGCTCTTAAAAAAAACATGTTGGTTAGAATACTCTATTTAATGAAATTTGCTTTCAATCGAAATTTTTTCAGCTTGATATTATTTTTAAAAAAATAATTAAAACCAGACATTTCCCCATTGAATAACATTGCGGAAGCTGGAGAGAAGGAAGGATTGCACGCTGGCGCCATCTGTAAACATTAGAAAACAACATCACAAAATTTCAGCGTTACCTTCTTCTCCTGTCTTTTTACTCCGTGCCTTGTAACAATATGCTATGAGCGCTATTTCTGACATATTTTAGACAACTAAACTTTTAATGGTTATATATATTTCCCATTAAGCATATTTTTATTTTCATTTATTTATTTAAATATTGATGAAATTTGAACTTCAATTTGGTCTAGTGTTGTACAGGCTGTATACTACACGTTTGTGTTTGTGAAAGAAAATTTATAAAATACATACATTAGTTAATTTTAAAAAATCTAATTCTCCGATCGATAAGCTGTTCAATCCGTGGGATTCACAAAAATTGCATCTTTCATTTGGTATCTTATTTGTAACGATACGACTGATATTTCTAATTTTTTTAATTTACTTTCCTCATTTTAAATACATGTAATTTTTATTGTTCACGTTTTTTTTTTTTTTTTTTTTTTTCCGTCGAAAAAATAATGATAATTTTTTTGGCAACAATTAAATTAAGGAATAAAATTAAATATTTTAAATAAATGTAATTTTTATTGTTCACGTTTTTTTTTCTTTTTTTCTGTCCAAAAAAGAATATTTTTTTTTTTGGCAACAATTAAATTAAGGATTAAAATTAAATGGCCAATTTATCAGTTATTAGAAGGTTTTTATTTTAACATTTTAATTAATTAAAAGAAAACTAAAACAAAATTCGAAAATCCGGCTTCGAGGTGCATCAGGGGAGGTCATTACGAATCAACATGCAAATTTTTGTAGCTCAGCCATCAGCCGTTAGGAACACACCTAAACTTTATTGAATAGCAATAAAGTTCAAATTGACTCTAGAAAACGTTAGTATGGGAAATAGAAAAGGGCTGTTTTTAGGGTTTTCCCGGAAATTATTCGATTTTTTCTCGCCTTTTAAACCTTCCCTAGACCTCCACGAACATTTCAAGACTAAGATAAGATAAATCCGTTCAGCCGTTCTCGAGTTTTAGTGAGACTAACGAACAGCAATTCATTTATATATATATAGATATAAGTTGAATATTTATTGTTTAAATATCACTCTTTGAAATGAAATGTTTATGGTTACATTCGAAACTGGAAGTTTGCCATTTTTTTTTTTTTTTTTTTTTTTTTTTTTTCTGGAGTTTTGTGATTTTAAATTAAAATTTTATCAATTTTACAGAAAAAATAACTCAATCAAACACATGTAGACAGTAACTTATATATAACTATACCCAAATATCTGAATTAAAATCAGCAGATAATTTCCGTTATTTTTTAATAACTTTTTACAAAAAATCCAATGGACGATTAACATACAAAATTATTTTCATGGCTCCATGGACAGACAGTGACGTCATCACTTCGCTTGCGTATAGTGATGCTACATTATATAAATTACTGTGTCTATGGTTTTATTTGAGCTTTATGAAATTGCCAGATTTAACAACTTTCTACTTTTAGGTATTTTTTAATGCAAAGGAGTACGTGTATATAAGGGAAAAATGGGGAAAATGCATAAAAAGTAAATGTATTTTTAAATACCTTCTTGACATCGTAGGAAAATAATATTTGTATTCGCACCTTCCGGCTAACCATACCTTTCGAATGATACCATTTTCAACCCTCTACTCCCATAATTAATAAGTTAAAAAGGGACTACAAATTTTATGCTTGCCTATTAATATATAGATATTTATACTTTTTTCATTTGTAATAACTTCAAAACTAATGGTTGAAACAAATAAAACTGTCATGTTTGCATAATATCAAAGAGATGAAATGATACATATGAACATTTTTAATTTAATAATTCACTTTATTAAACTCTACGAAGTAATTATTAAAATTCTACATAAAACATTCTTTTTAAACGTAATATAATAAACATATACTTTGTACTGTATTATGATTTATTATATGATATAAACAAGTTATATTTTAATACATGAAAAAAAAACTATTTGTTTGTTAGATCTAAGCAATTTTTAAGAAAAATATGTATTCTGCATTAAGTTATTCCACCTTTATGTAAAATTTCTGCTTTAATGCGCAATGGCATAGTATTATGCAGTGTTTTAATACAAATAACAAAAATTTCTCTGTGCCAAATATCATAAATATTTTTTTCTAGTCTTTGCAGAGTTGTAGGCTGCAATTTTTTAATCCCCACCCCTTTCCCCTGCTTTTTTATAGACTAAACATTTTCAAGCGGATTGAGATTAGGGTTATTTCCAAGTCTGATGAAAAATAAACTATACGATATTTTTTGTGGGATTTAACTTAAAGTTAAAAAAGATATGATTGCTTACAAAATTATAGGTGCTCATGGGATGGGATAGGTAGTTTTAAAAATTGAATCGAATAAATGCACCACAGACGCCCTTTGGTATAGTGCAATATCATCTTGAAATTCTATTTGCAGGAAAGTCTGAGATATCTTCAAATTGTCGGTCAGCCGCCATTTTTATAATGGTCGCGTTTTATTTTGAGTTAATTGATCCCTTGAGCATAAAAATTTGCCCGGCTCATTGAAAATTTATGCACCTCCGTACCATAATGTACGGAGAATGTGTCACTGTTTTATGAATGCAATTTTCAATAATTCGGTCACATTTTTATCATCTTACTAGTTTTTTTTTTTTTTTAATCAGCCCGAAAAAAAAATAAACTTGACTCATCAGAGAAAACCAGTTCGGCCTAACAATTAACTGATATTTTTTTAGAATTATTGGTCAACTGAAGTCTTGTTTTTTTAATTCTTTTCCTTAGTAGTGACTTTTTTTTTTTTTTTTTTCAGATCTTCTGGTTTTTAACATACTTTGTTTAATTGTTCCCGCACTGTTTTTAAAGAAATTACTTTGCTATGCTCTTTTTATTAATCTTTTCTGAGTTATGAGCATGTACAAATCAAATTTTTTAAACTTTTGTTTCTTAACTTGCCATTATCTCGCTTGGATGGGCAACTTGGCCGCCTAAAGACACATTTTCCGTTTAAACAGCCAAAAATTTTTATATGTTCCTAAAAATCATCTCAGGAATATTTCGTTAACATTTAATTAATTTGCCATCTCACGTATTAAAGTATTTTTTGACTTTCATTCTAAAATTAATACACTTTGTGGCATCGTTAAATGCCTTATACTTGCCATTATTGAAATACTTTCTAAAATTATAATTTTCCTGACAGTTGCATTTTATTTTTAACACCGCGCTCAATCTTAAAGTGTACGTGGAGGGTGACGTAATAAAATCTGTTGAAAAATTTGCTTTTTAAATGATAAAATTGGCAGTTGCAAAAAAGGAAAAGGAAAATATCCAAGTGCGGCTTTTTTTTTTTTTTTTTTTTTTTTTTTTTTTTTTTTTTTGTCGCTTAGTATATATATACCGGGTGATTCATTATAGATGTTACAAAATTAAGGCAAATTAAGAGTAGATTTCAGGTATAGCACTTTTTTGTACAAGGGGCTGTATTCATATGAAATACAAAATTACAGATACAAAATTACAGATACAAAATTGGGGCAAATTAAGAGTAGATTTCAGGTATAGCACTTTTTTGTACAAGGGGCTGTATTCATATGAAATACGAAATTTAATTTTTATGCGGTCGCTCCTATCATGTGACTTATATTTAGAAAAATATTCTCCTCAGTCATTTTAAGAATAAAAAAAGAATCATGTTTCTAAGTGAAAATTTCGCTGAGTTATTGCAATTTGAAAATTCTAGCATTTTTCGCCAAGTCTTAAGGTGTTGTATAAAAAGTGAAAAATTGTAATTACTATAGCTTTTGTAATAAGGCATAGGTTGATCAGTGTTTGGTGAAAAAATATATCTTTCATTCAGAGAAAGATGGCCTGTAATGTCTCTCTTTCCCCTACTGAATACACACGAGAAAACTCACTGATAGTTTAACAAATAAAATTTACTAGCAGGCTTTGCCCGCTTCGCTGGCCACTAAATTTAAAGGAAACTCTTTTCTATATAGCTTTATAAAAATAAAAGAAAATAAATTACTGAAATTGTTCAAAAGTTCGTTCCAGGTCCATGCTGCCTTCGGCAGCGATTTGGTCATCCACTGCAACTCGGGCGCTTGTCCCTATTACCTGCGACAATAGTTTACCAATGAGCTTCCATTTGGTGCTTATTATATAACAGTTTCAAAATAGATAGTGTCGAAAAAATTGGAGTTTCCTTTTTATATTTGAATCCCAGTTACATGTGAACAACACTATACGTGTTGTTCACATGTAACTCGGACTGGACTCAAATGTAACTGGGTTTAGACAACATAATATTTGCTTTTACGTTATTTCATATGTTTATTTTGTTTATCCAATCAACCATTAAATGACAGCAATTTCACGCCAAATATTACAATATGCTGTGACCGGTTTCGTCTGTCGCATGAGACAATTAATTTTTGTGTTTATATATAATTCATGGGTTGTAAACCTGATAGTACAGCCTTAATACTCTTTGGCGGCTTTTGAATTTTTGTCACCATTTTGACTTAATCCATTGAAACAATAAGACTTAATACCTTGTAACAATATGCTATGAGCGCTATTTCTGCCATATTTTAGACAACTAATCTTTTTATGGTTATATACATATATTTCCCATTAAACATATTTTTATTTATTTATTTAAATATTAATTTGAATTTTTCAAATATTTCTGTTCGACAGAGTGCAAGTGCAGTAACACACAGAGGCTCATTCGTTTGTATGATAAATTAGCATAATGATTATTATATAAAAAAAGAAATAAATAGGTAAACATTATCGTGTTGCACAACTTTATTATGTTGCTCCACTGGCGGCTTTTGAATTTTTGTCGCCATATTAGCGAAGGATTTTTTTTTTTTTTTTTTTTTTTTTTTTTTTTTGTATGAAAAGGGGAAGACTATTTTGCTAATAATTTTACCAGACTCTTTTTTGTTTATACATAAGAATCCTTTATATTCTGCTTATATTTTTAATGTTTTTTAGGTTTAAAATAGTGCTTGTTGAAATAAATTTCCTATCTTTAAAACTGTATTTATTCTGTAAATTTTGTGTAAAAATAAATTATTTATGTTTTTATATATTTGATGCGCTACTTAGATTAAAATGGCTGTTGCTATATTAAATTTCTTGTCGAAAAACGTTCGGTGTACTTCAACCCCAAAATTTAAAAAATCGCCCAGCAGCATCTGTTAATGAAACTGATAAAATAAAAATATGGTTCATAGTTTAAATAATCTATTTAAAAAAACTTTTAAAACCCAAATTATTAATGTATCGTATCACATACATAGATATAGTAATAATATATATAATAGATTGATCATTGGGGAGAAAAAAGTGATTCCTTTTCACTCGGGAAAAGACGGCGATTCTACCAAAATATGGCAGTCTTTCCCCGAGTGAATACACACGAATGTTTTAGCAAATAAAATTCATGAATAATTTATTTACTAAAGGTGAATGAAAAGCTCTAGATATAGTTTCAAATTCATTCTTCTTTTTTTCCCTTTTTCCTTCAATACCAATTAATGGCTGATTCCAAAGCTTTTTTTTCGGCATCAAAAATCTTTGCACGATAAGATGGGGATGATAGATCTATATATATTATTATAATTCTTTCCGAAGATAGATTAAAACTTAATTTGAAAAAAAAATAATAATAACTTTTGTTTATTAACCAAAATAATTGATGAAATTTGAAATGCAAGTTGGTCTTGTGGGGTACAGGCTGTATATTATATTTTTGTGTTCGTGAGAGAAAATTTAAAAGAATTTGAAAACTGCAATTTTTAATCCCACTTAAAAATCATGTGACTTAATGTGAAGCAGATTTTTCATTTTTTTTCTCCTAACGGTTTCCATACAATCTTCTGCTGTTGCCACCTAAAATTCATACTTTAGTTAATTTTAAAAAATCTAATTGTCCGATTGATAAGCTGTTTAATGCATCGGATTTACAAAACTTTTCCCTTTCATTTGGTAATATACCAATTTTGAACGATCTAACTCTATTTTTTTTTTGCCCCTCTCCCCCCTTTCCCGCCCCTCCTAATAACTTTACACTTTCGAAAATAATCTGATTCGATTTGCAAGCCTCTAAAACCTATCTGTACCAATTTTGAACGGTCTAACAACACATCTATTTTTTTTGTTTCTGAAATCACGTTTTGCCCCCCCCGTCCTCCTTGGGGGGCGAATTTTGTAATAAAAACTATCCTGTCTCTAAAGTTGGATCAAACTGCACACAGTGTGCAAATTTCATTAAAATCGGCTCATTAATTTAGAAGTTCATCGCGGGCAAAAATCGTGACACGAAATTTTTATATATATATAAAGACTAGCAGGCTTTGCCCGCTTCGCTGGACATTAAACTTAAATGAAGTCTCAAAATACCATATCTTTATTAATAACCTAAGTTATCGCTGTGATTGGTAAAGGTTTTCTCGCTCGCAAAGTGAGGACTCTGGGTCTCCACTGTCTTCGGCACAACTTACTCACTTTTTACTTCCCCTTCCTCAGCGGTGAGTTCGAAGTTTTGCAAAATCACACTAATATACATAATGCGTACACTTAATCAATATCCAGTCTGGGTCCCCACTGCCTTCGGAACACACTTCTTACTTCCCCTTCCTCAGCGGGTGAGTTCAAAGTTTTGCAAAATCCCACAAATGTACATACTTAATCAATATCCACGCACAAAAATTCGCCATTCTAAGATAATTCAAAGCGAATTCAAACGGAAAAACATGTTTTTACACATGTTTATTGGGAACAACTTCAGTATAACCCCACAACGATATTTGGCGATTTTTTTTGTTGGCGCTTATGGCTAAATCATAAATCATATATGATAAATGATAAAATCATAATCTAAATCATAAATCCAAAATAAGCAACATATTAGGCTGCCATATTATATCGCAAACAGTCCAGAACGACATCGTTATCCTTCAAAACGGCGCCAAAGAAAAATCGCCAAATTCAGCTGTGGGATTATACTAAAGTTATACCGTTTATTGCCCTCCGACTCCGAGAAGGTGGGGGGGGGGGGATTTCGAATTTCGTGAAATCCAGTTACAATAAGTGCCGGATTCAAACAAACAATTTACGCACCAAATTTAGAGACCCCAGAAGTCTTTAATAGAAAATATTATAACTAAATAAATACAAAAAGCACAGCTTTAGAATGGGACCCCTTTCGTGACTTTAAATTTTTTAAGCCATTTTTGGGATGAACTGAATTGGCTATCTCAATTGTGCAATTAAAGATCTTGGCGAGAAACGTCCGAGCTACTTCGGTGCCGAATTTCAAATTTTGCCAAAGGGATTCAATACTAAAGCTGTTCCATATCGAATCTGGGTTGAAATGGAAAAAGGGTAAAATAAATTAGAAATATCAGACCTATATTTATAAATTTGATACCGAATGAAAGGGGCGATTTTGCTGAATCCAGGGGTTCAAACAGTTTTTCGATGCGACAATTAGATTTTTAAAAAATAACTAAAGTATAAAATTTAAGTGGCAACGGAAAAACGGAAAAGGGTAAAAATAAATTAGAAATATCAGACCTATCATTACAAATTCAGTACCAAATGAAAGAGGTGATTTTTCTGAATCCTGGGGTGTAAACAGTTTTTCGATACGACAATTAGATTTTTTAAAATTAACTAAAGTATGAAACTTAGATGGCAACACTTCATTTCAATCTTTTCATAATTTGTAGTGCGAATCACGCGAATACAAAAGTCTTTAACTTAAAAATTTATTTTTATATTTTATTTTTCCATTAAAAGCATTTTAGTGAAAATATATTTATGGCGCATGCGCAGGCGTTTTTTACCCACAATTTAAACACTAATCATAAATTTGAGAATTTCTATAGATATAATTTCAAGTTGGGTGAATACCTAAGTTTCTGCCAAGCGCCGTTGAATTCCGCCCAGCCGTTCTCGAGTGATGCCCGGACAAACGTGTTTTAGTCTTTTACCCCCCAGGGGGGAACGGGGGGGAATTTCTGAAAAGTTGATAAATATAATTTTAAGTTGGGTGAAGACCTAAATTCCTGCCAAGCGCTGTTGAATTCCGTCCAGCCGTTCTCAAGTGATGCCCGGACAAAAAAAGCGACATTCGGACACGATGACACACACACACACAGGCAAAATTTTCTGAAGTCATTTTCGGCTTTCATGGGGTGTGAAACGTGAAGATATCGCAAAATTTTTCGATTCCGACAAATTTACAGACAAAACTCTGATTTTATTAATATAGATATACATATAAATGTGAATAGATTAAAACGATAAAAAATTTTTTTAGATTTTAAGTTTCTTTCTTTACTTTTGCTTGTTTCGTCGTTTTTGAAAATCAATAGATTTTTAATGCATTATAATTATTTAAGCGAGATGTAACATTGAAAGATATTAAAACTGCAGTTATCGCCTGTTATTTTTTATTTTTATTTTTTATTTCTTTTCCAAGATAAAATCAAGACAAAATTGTTCAGCAATTCAAGCTACAGATTTGGAAGAAATGTTATTCGAAAATGTACTCTTTTTTGTTTCCAGTGATGTAAAATTTAAAATTGTACAACATAATATAAGCAAATATTCTTTGGTGAAAAAAAAATAGCTTGTAAGAAAGAAAAAGATATAAATTTGAAACTAATACTTTTCAATTTAGAAATTTTTTATTAACCTTGAAAATTCATTTTGAATAGTATGAAGTAGAGGGTTGATTTTTTACCAACTATGTGAACAATACCAGAGCCGGGAATCGAACGCGGGCCTTGTGCTTGAGCGCGGATGCTGTAAACCACTGAGTTACCCTGGATGGTAACCAGCTTAGCACTTCTCACATAATATACGTTTGTAATACTTTTCAGTCAAACTGAGATGAAATGATTACATATTTGGTGATTTATGTCTCTATGGCATATGAATATCATACTGTGTCCAAAACTGTGTCCTATTGCTGTTCATAATATTGTACACTTGAAATCAATACATAAATTGAAACCTAAAGTACTCTGGACCATTTATTGTACTACATATACACTCCCCGGTTTCTTTTACCATTAAAAGATTACATGCACCTGATAATAGGGCTTTTAGAGTTCATATTGCTCCGCCTAGACGTAACTATTTGTTTAGTGAATCTAACTTCAATTTAAGAAATAATGTTATTAATAATTCTAACCAAACTTATAATTTAAGAAACCGCAATTAATATTCTCAGATATTTCGATGATGTATTTTACATCACAAATGCATTTTCAGGAGACGTCTTGGATGTATTTGTATGCTGTGCAAGAATTGGTCTTTACCAATTTTGTGTGGCTTGCCACCTTTTTTTTTTTTTTTTTTTTTTTCGTTAGTTAAAGACTATTTCTTGCATTGCAGTGTTGTGAAATAATACACATAATATTTATTAATACTATTTTTCCTATATGCAATGATATTTTAAGTTCCTAAATTATTCATCAAAGGATTACAATATGTTTTTTTTTTTTTTTTTTTAATTTGCCATATAATGTTAGGTTAATGTTAAACAAGTGGTCAAATTGTTTGAAATATACATATTAAAGATAATAGAGTTGAATAAATATTAAGTAAATAAAGTAATTAATAATGATAATAATAATAATATTAAAATGTGTGTATGCAACTTAGTTTTATAAATTGGCGATTGATTTTTGGTGTACAACTTGTGTTTGGTTCGTGGACTGTTGAGTCTAAAATTTTCCCTAATTTTGGCATTCCCTCTCATCACTCAGAAATTTTAACCATTCCTTTTTTTTTTTTTCTTATTTATTACCGCCATCCTATATATTTGTTGACAAGTTCAAAATTTTTGCCCCGGGAAGGCAACATTGAATGCGTGATGAGAACCCATACTTTTGTTGATATTTTTTTAACACTTATGACACTTGATTTTATCGGTTTGGTGAGGTGTCCTTAGAGGAGCCTTTTGACTATGCTGGGGTACGGAGGCCTGTAACTAACAGCACAGTTCTTTCAACATGCCCTGTCCCTCTAGGATGTTAGCCTGAATTTAGCGTTGTCACACTTACAATTTTGTAAAGATATAGGGAAGATTATTATTATTATTTTTTTTTTTTACTGCCAATTGCGTCCTTTTTAAAACCTTTTTCTATGTGGTATACACGAAAATTTTATCTTCATGTTATTTTATTGTTTTGTACATTGTTTTGTTTAACATTGACCAACGTATATTAGAACAAATGTGTAATATGCGTCTTTTTTCACTGTGTCAGTTTGCATATATAGTAAAAATGTGTAGATTTAATACATCTTTGTTTATATACAATTCTAGTGACTGGATTTTTTTTTTTCTTTTTTTTTTTTTTTTTTTTTTTTTTTTTTGTAAGAAATATATATATAAATAAAAAACTCTAACATTAAAAAAGAAAAAAAAAAAAAAAAAAAAACAGTTGAAAATTTTGGTGTTTTTTAAATATATATATATTGAACTGCAAATATTCAACCATTTGTATGAGCATTAAATTAGCTGAATGTAGCGAAACATAGCTGAATTAGCTATGTTTTTTTATATTATATTCTATCGTCCACATTTTTTTTTCTCATTTAGGACATCAATTTACTTTTCATTTAAGTCATGACTTCGAATTTTGATTACACTAGTGTCCTTTTTGGTAATCTGTGTTTTATTTTGTTTTACTCAACAGTATGTGAAATAAGCATAATAAAAAAAGATTTAAATAAAGAGATTCTTACAGATAGAGAGAGATTTTTAAGTTTAATTTAAAAAAATGGATAAATTGTATGTGCGCATAAATGCATACATACATAATGAAAGGAAAATAAAGGTTTTAATCAAGCTTATTCCTGTGTACTTTTCTCATCATTAGGCCTTTCAGTTGATGTCAACAATGAACGTTTAGAGAAGTGATTACTTACTTTTTATAAGTATGCATAAAATTTTGTTTGAAATAATGTTTACGTTTCTTTATATATTTTGTTTATTTACTCTTATAATTTTTAGCATATAATCCTGCACAATTGTGTACTTGTAATGTAATGTCATTTTTAAGTATAAGTGTTTGGTATGTATTTTTGAGTATTGTTCTGTTTATTGTACATCTATTGTTGTTTTGTGTATATAATTTTATGAAGGATACGAGGGAGAGTATGTCTTTTCGCCTGCCGAAGGGGAGACATATGTGTGAGAGTGTATCAAACATATGTTATATAAAATGCTAATTTGATTAAAAAAAAGACAAATATAATTAAGTAATAGAAATGTATTTTTGAAATTAAAAGAAATTAAAATAATTCACTCAATTAATTAAATAGAATTTCCCATTTTCGTTGCAAATCAAAACTGCTTTATGATGCATTTCATGTTCCTTTTATTAAAAAACGTGCTGTCTTTCTTTTAAAATAAAGCAATATTTATATTGGGGATCTGAGAAGTAATTTTGATTTATAGATTTCCCCTGTAAAGAATAAAGTCATCAATATAATTTATTTAAGATAGTGTACTTTCAGAATAATTACCAACTTATTTCTAGCATATTCCGTATAAATAAAACAAAAAAAGGAATTTCCTTTAGCAATTATAATGCATCTATTTACAGTGAAAAAAAAAGCTATTAACATTTTATAGATTTTCCATAAAACGGATGTGTTTCTAAAAATAGGTTTTTAATGGGGTTTTAGCCGTCCTGATGTCACGCTATAATGAGTGTAAATTTTCTCGTCTGTGTTCGTTATTTCATTGATAGTTGGCGTTTATTTTTCTGCCAAGTTCTTTTGTCTTTTTTTTAATGGTAAGATTATTTTCAAAATTTTTGTAGTAAAACGTACGAGAACAAAGAAACCGCTTGACGTTCTTTTTGGCTTAATTTTAACCACTCCATTTCTTACGATTGGCGTCTATTCTTTCGAGTCGTCAATTTTTGATCACTTCTTCGCTGGTGATTCTATAGTAAGGTCTAAGAAAGTAATTCTCATCGGTAGACGTCCTCCCCTCATTCCCAAATTTTTATCTGGAGTTTTATAATAGCTTAGATTGGATACACCGTGTAATGACTGTTACTATTTCAAAATATTTACTACTTCGGTATTATAAAAAAAAAAAAAAAAAAAATGTAGATTGTACTTGTGATTTTTGTGTTACAACGCTAATAAGTCATCCAGCTAAAGAGGATATATATATATATATATATATATATATATATATATATATATATCGGCTTTTCCTTTAATGATGCTAACGTGACCCTCCTCGTCGTGGAACTATACGTCTGGATTACCTAAATCGAACCTCTTGGCACTTTTCTACACTACAACTGCGGGTATAGATGAAAAAGGGCTTAAAAAATAAATTTTTAAATATCTTCTTGACAGCGTAAGAAAATAATTTTTGTATTCTGCAATTCTGGCTATTCATACCTTTCGAATGATACCAATTTCAATCCTCTACTCCCATAATTAATATGTTAAAAATGTACCACGAATTCCATGCTTCTCTATTAAGATATAGATTTTATTTGATTTCCGAAAAAAATAATAAATAAGTAAATAAATAAACGTGTATTTTATTTCCTTAATTTGGCATCAAATATTTCATTCTTTTTAATCATTTTATTATTAAAATGTGGATTTTATTTAATAAATTTTGATCCAACTATTCGACTAAACTAAAAAATGTTAGCTACATTTTTCCTGATTAATAAGTGTGCCACTTTTCGTAGCTGTCGGTTGAATGGTGTAGATTTGTATAGCGAACTAAAATCCGGACAAATAAAGAATCAGCTTTATATATTTAGATAAAACATTTCCGGGGGGAAACAACAGGTACTTATTTTGCCTTATGTATGATTTTAATTCCATTAATTCTACAAATGCTAAACTTTAAATGCTAAAGAAAATGTATTCAAACTGCATACTTTTCCGCACTGCCTGACTCTTAGATATTCAAATATGAAGTCAAAATACGATGTTGTTATTGAAAAAATTAAAGTTGGCATTCATTTCAATATTAATTCAAAATTTCACATCATTTTCGAAAAGTACACTTAATTTCCTGTTGGATGATTTCTATTAGGTTTTTTTTTTTTTTTTTTTTTTTTTTTTTGCGTCAATTAATAAGTAAATAACTTCAGTTGTTGCCTTTTTTTCCCTTCCAATTGTATAAAGGATTTGTTGTTTAAAAACAATTTTGAGAAGTGATTGTATAAAGATTTTTAAGTACATTAAAATATAAGGAACTTTTTATGGATAATACATATTTTTTTTTATTCACTTAGACATTTGATTTTATTCATGTACTATTCATTTTTCTAGATATGTGTGAAAATCTTGAATGCCAAAATGGAGGTAAATGCGTTGTAATAAACGGTAGAGCAGTTTGTGAATGCCCGCTAAAATACACTGGAGTAAACTGTCAAATAGGTGAGTGAAACATTCCACTATAGAAAAAAACTTAGTTATTTTATCTGTTGTCTAATTTAAATAACTAAAGAAATCGAAATATTTTTATTATTAGGTCTACCGGAGAGTTCACTCCTTTTAAAATAAAATACTGATATCGGAATTTTATCCTTGATAATATATAAAATATTCTTGGATAACTTTTAAGATAATAATTGGTAAAGTATCATCTAAATATTGTTGAACAAAAATTTCCTGCGTTATTTTATTAATTCAAATAGGCAGAACATTCCAGTAGACCTAATATTTTCGTTAAAATATCATGAAAATGTGTAAAATATAAATAATGATGCACTTTCATTTGAGTGCCAATGAATAGTCATTAACCCTATAAGCGTGAAGCCCATCTTTTTCCGGTATGCATATTCAAAATAAAAGGCTGGTGTAGCTAAATTTTGTAACATATGTTGCTTCTTTCAAGAAAATAAGATTAATAAACATGTGTAGTATACAGTATTAAATTTTCATATTTATACTGTGCGTAGTATTAAGTTTATGAATCATAAAACAGATATACCAAAAAACGGCTAACGCTGAAAGGGTTAAATAACATTTATTAATAACTATCAGGCTTTGCCCGCTTCCCTGGTCATTATATTGAAATGAAGTCTCAAAATACCATATCATTAATAATAATAATAATAATAAAGTCATTAAAATCAGTCAAAATCTAAGTTAAAGTTCTCGATACCTTCGATAGCGGTTTTCCCACTCGCCACACATCACAAAATCCCTTTATAGTGCATGTTGCATGCACATACCTAACCCACATATTAAAAAATCAGGATTCTAAGATTATTTGAAGCAAAGTTATGTTTTAAAAATGCGTTTTTTAGCTCACCCCGACCCGCTCTTCAAGGAAAGGAAGGGGAGATTCTGCAAAATATCTTTATATTATGAGTTAGATGCATATAACTGACCCACACATCGAAAATCTCCTTCATAAGATAATTTACTGCAGAGTTACACATGAATACATGTTTTAAACCCCCCGCCCCCTAAGGGGAGGTAGGGTGGAGTTTCACAAAATCACTTTGTAGTGTGTGTTGAATACGCATAAGCGGTCCACGCATCAAAAATTGTCATTTTAAGATAGTTTGGAACAGAGTTACGCATGGAAGCATGTTTTTAATCCCCCCAACCCTAAAGGGGGTAATAGCACGGAATTCTAAATAATCCCTTTGTAGTTTGTTTGTGTTGAATACGAATAATCAATCAACCTTTCAAAAAATCGCTTTCCTGAGATAATTTGGAGCAGACTTACTCTTTAAAACGTGTTTTTGACCCCGCTCACACCTCGCCCTTAAAGGGGAAAAAAGGAAAATTTCACAAAATCCACTTATAGTGTATGTTGGGAACGCATAACCAGCTCGCACATAAAAAATCGTCTAAGATAGTTTAGAGCAGAATTACACATGAAAACATGATTATGCTCTACCCCCACCCCCAAGGGGGATAAGGAGAAATTTTACAAATCGACATATCAAAAAATCTCTATTCTGAGATAATTTGGAGCAGAGTACCTCTTAAAAGCGTTTATTGCCCCCCTCTCCGCCTTTTAAGGAGTGGAGGGGGAATTTTCGTAAGATCCCTTAATAATACGTGTTGGGAATGCATTAACAACTCATATGTAAAAATTAATCTTACTGAGATAATTTGAAGCAAAGTTATATGCTTGGAAACATTCTTTTTGCCCCCCCCCCCAGCCCCAAGGGGGTATAGGACGGAATTTAACAAAATCTCTTTGTAGTATGTGTCTTGAGTACGCATAACCAATTGACATATCAAAAAATCGCTATCCTGAGATAATATGGAGCACAGTTATTCTTATAAGCATGTTTTTGCCTCCCCCCCCCCGCCCTTAAAGAGGGGGGTGAAATTTTGTAAAATCCCTTTACTGTGCGTGTTCGGAAAGCATAAACAACCCACATATACAAATTAATCTTACTGAGATAATTTAAAGCAAAGTTATACTTGGAATCGGGTTCATATTGCCCCCCCCCACACACTCCCAAGGGGAAAAGGGGGGACTTTCGCAAAACACCATTACAATGGGTGTTTGATACACGTAAGTAAGCCACTCACTAAAATTTGTAACCTCAGCTCCTATAGATTTCCCCGGATGAATTTAGCGCTAAAAGGGGGGCTCGAATTTGCCCCCTCGTAACCGCCCCCCCCCACGAAAAAAAGATCGGAAATCGCAAAAAAACAAACATGAGGTTTTGGAAATATCTTCAAGAAGACACTTGATGATTTCTTATATCTTTATGCTGTTACTGGTACCAGTTTTACTCGAAAACCCGTATTTTGCTAAATTTATCCGAAAATCGTTTTTACTCCCCTCCCCTTAAAAATTCAAAACTCAAATTGCAAAAAATGCTTTTTTTGCACTCAAGTCTAGTCTCTCTCTCTGCAATTTCTTCACCGTGAAGCCATTTGGAGCCGAATTATGCTTATAAGGGGATTTTTGCTTTCGGCCGCCCCAGGGGGGAGCGGGGGCTATTTCGCAAAATCCCGCCTTAATGGGCGCCAGTGTCCTAAAACCAACATACTCACGAAAATTTGCGAGTCTATCTCCCATAGAATCGCCACGGCTGTGTTGAGTCAGTGAATCAAAGATTTTACTCTTTTATTAAAAATTCAATTTTAATTTTTTTTCTTCTTATTTTTTTCTTTCTTTTATACCACAGGTCGTACTATTTTTTCAGACAGCGATTTTGGCTTCGTAACCAAATTTTATTTGTCACCTTGAATGAATATGCAAACATATGTGTTTTTATTTAAAACTAGCAGGCTTTGCCAGCTTCGTTGGTCACTACATTTAAATGAATTAAAAAAAGAATCAATGTTTTTTATGCCGTTCTACAAATTAAAACTAAAAAGAAAATACATGGAAATTGCTTAAAAACTTCACTTTGGGCTCTCACTGACTTCGGCGAGACTTCTTCTCCGCAACGTCTTGGTACTGGATAATTTATAAATAATTTAATTCAATAATACTGAAAAACATGCATTAGTTATTTTCTTTTTAGTACTAAACAGAACGAAAAACACATAATATTTTACATGGAGATATTTTGATGCAGTTAAACCAGTGCAGAATTTCATATCTATATTCTTAGAAAACAAAAATTTGCTTTTAGAGTTTTCTTTCCTTTTCTCTTTTCTTTTCTTTCTTTTGTTCTTTGTTTGTTTGTGTGCCAAGCTTTTTTCCAGATTACGAGCTTTCACTTTTAATTATTGTAGAAAAATCAGAATTTTATAAAACAAATATTATAAAAAGCTATAATTATATAATCATGCATATTCATTAATTACCGTTAATAATTTGAATAATTAATTAAAAATTAAAAATTTATTTCAAATGTTCTTTTACTTCCATTACGCGAATACCGCATTGTATTCAGTCAAAAATTCCGATATGGAGTTTTCATCAGATTTGAATGTTTTAAGGTCTCCTAATTCCCAAAAAGTGGTTTTGAGCAATTGGTCTGTGTGTATGTGCGTCTGTGTATATATGTGTGCATGTGTGTGGAAAAAATTAGTGTAGCATACCTATATGAGAGAGTATTAGAATACAGAATTTAGACTTCCTGCTACCATTTGTTCTTAAGATATGCTGATGATATTCTTAAGATATGCATAGCACATAGAGAGAGTGAGAGATCAACGACTAAAAAATCTGCTTTTTTTATTCAGACGACCTCAAAACGCATAAATATACCAAAAACTCAATGTCGAAAATTTGATTCAGAAATATTACCTTCTTTACTATATATGGGTAAGAGAAAGTAAATGTAGAGATGAAGTAGCAATCAATTCTGAAATAAACCTAAATCAGTTTCTTTACGACCATTTGATACTGTAATATATTCTCTTTTTTAGCGTCATGTCGACAACACTCAGATTGTCTTAATGGAGCACAGTGCATAATCTCTGCAATAACATCTATAGGGTATTGCGTGTGTTTAGAAGGAACTAAAGGAGAGTTGTGTGAAGAAGTTCCCGACTGTATCAACAAAGAATGTGGTTACAACGCTAAGTGTGAGTACGATGTTCAAAGACGAATCGCTATGTGCAAGTGCATTGATGAAAATTTTGTGTTCGATCCAGTAGAGATCAGATGTAAAAGTAAGTTTTCTTTTTTTTAAATATAAAATTACAATTAATAAATAGCACTAACATTTTATATTGACTAAACAAATATTTCCATTTAATCAACTTCAACTTATTCTGTTAATGTGATATTAATTATGGCATGTTCATCAGAATTGTATTTCAGTAGTACGTCTTTGGATACTGAAACGCATAAAATTACTTAAAACTCTATAACTTAATTCAAAACCTTTTTAAAGTAAACTTATTAAATTAAAATTAAAAGTTAAAAATCAATAATATTTACTTGAAAACCATTTTCAGAAAGCCACGTGATAATCCTCAGTTCATATTGAGCATGAATTCTTCTCTGATTCCTTCAAGTTTCAATGAATTATACATCAATGAAGAGCATGCAATAACAACGCAAAAATAGATGTCGATGCAAAGTGGCGCTCTCTACTCCGTGGAAGTCTTAAGAAATCAGATAAATTGCATACTCACTTACTCACAAGGGATGTATGAATCAGTAAAATTGTTATTGAAATCAAACCAAGTTTAAATTAAAGAGCATGGTTGAAAACATAGGGTAGAGTGCAAATTTGCTGCAGCAACCTTCATAGGGACGAGATATGACCCCTTAATAGTTTTCGTTATTTCTATAAAAACCACCAAAACACTCATCATAGTAAGAATGGGTGGTTCAGTGGCAGCGTGCTTGACTTGTGATGCGGAGGTCCAGAGGCCCCGCAAGGGAATTTTGTATTTTAATTTTTTATTTCAACTAAAATATTTATTTTCATTTTTTATTAAATTTGTATTGCTGGCTAGCTTGGCAGAGCGCTTAATGTATGCATAAGACTAATTATTCTTTGCTTTTCCATGAACGCAATTTAATTTGTGGTGACGAATAAAAGATAAAGACGACAATTCTGCAAAATTTCTTAGGAAGAATGAATAAAGTCACAGTTACTCACTACAGTTTCGTTTTTCCTAAATTTCATTGGGTGCGAGGTCACGTAGGTTTTATGACGCAACAGACGCACAGGTCCTCCCTCTCTGTTTTCGAGGTATGTCCCGTACAGGAAACAGCAGTAACTTTCTTAGGTCTTCCTCTTTTTCTTAAAGGAGCAACTGGAGAGATCTCAACTTCTGTGAAGGGTTTTAAGGCAGAAACATGATAGGTCCTAATTGGTGTGTCAGGGTTGTACAATGTGGCAACTTCATATGACACTGGAGATCTTTGAGTTAGAATTACATAAGGTGTATCATGTTATGGCACGAATTTTGATGTTTTCTTTTTAGGGGCTTTGCTGATAGGGTGTAACGTAACCCAAAACCTTTTTGACCAGGAAGAAAATACAGTTTCCTACTGTTCTTGTCATAATAGATTTTTCTATGATATTGTTTCCTTTCCAGACGTTCTTTTACAGCTTTTGAGATCATGACCAAACGTTTTAAATACGGCGTGATCTCTGAAACGAAGTTGTCATTGTCCACAACTGCCTTTAGGTCAAATACGACATCATCAATTAATCGTAATTCACGTCCAAATGTCAAGAATGCTGCAGTATGTCCAGTGATACCTGACTTGGATTAATTTAAGGCAAAACGAATACTTGGTAATTTTTCTGGGCATGAGTCGTGAGCATCACCTACTAGGATTCCGAGACGAGGTTTAAGGTCTCTATTTTTCCTCTCGACTGGATTCACTTGTGGATAGTAAACTGGAGTCAATATTTGGTCTATGTCAAGAGTACAACACACTTGTTGAAGTACTGCACTAATGAACTGTAAACCATTGTCGCTAATCAACTTTCTTGGAATTCCGTATCTCAGAAGTATTTCTTCATTTAACTTTGTGGCACTTTTTCGTGCGTTGGCTGAAACTAAAGGGAACAATTCCACCCACTTAGTGGCACAATCTTCTACGATAAAGATCCATTTATGTCCTTCTTTACTTTCTGGTAGAGGACCAAACAAATCTATACTCAGAGTTTCAAAGCACTTATCATATGCCGAATTCCACAAGAGTCCTGCTGGCTTCTAATTTGTTGCTTTGAAAAGGCAACACTCAGGACATTTCTTTACATAGTTTTCAATGTAAGATTTCATGCCTGTCCAATAGTAACGCTGTGAGATACGTTGATAAGTTCCTTTTTCACCATAATGGCCTGCAGTTGGAGCATCATGATGTAGTTTCATGATGTCCTCTCTTTCCTGGGCTGGTGTCACAAGTTGATATTCGTCAACATCTTACTCTGGAGCATATCTGTACAATATCCCTTAGTTCATTAGATAACCTCTATCTGTCCAGTTTATAAAATATTCATCCCTTTGATCACTTTCGAAACAATCAATTATTTTCTTTAAATTTTCATCCTTCAGCTGATCTTCACGGATGCTACTAGGGCTTCTAACGTCCCCGCTTACTAAATTACAGACTTTTCTATTATTTACTTCAGTATCAGTGATTGGGCGTGACAACATATTTGCAACTACATTTAACTTCCCAAATATGTACGATTGAATTGTATATTTGTGGTGTACACTTGTTTGACTTCCCAGAAATGTACTTAGATTGTACGACTGAATTTTCAAAGACCACTGTTCTAATCTTCCAGACGGTGACTTAAGATTCATCAACCACTTCAACGGTTGATGGTCAGTAGCTGCTATGATTTCTTGACCTTCTACATAGCCACGAAAAATCTCAAGGGACCATACGACAGCTAGCGTTTCTCTTTATGTGGTTGAATAATTTTGCTCCCTCGGTGTAAGAAGTCGACTGGCGTATTCAATGAGATGTTCACTAGATGTCTTCTCCTTCCAGTACTGCACCCAAATCTTAGTTGCTTGCATCAGTTCTTAAGATAAAAGGTTTCGTGCAGTCAGCTTGTTTCAATATAGGAGGTGTTACAAGATATTTCTTGAGAGTTTCAAAAGAAATTTGCTCGGTGTATCCCAACTCCAGATAGTGCTATTTTTTGTAAGGTTGCTGAGTGGCCGAGAAATGTCTGCAAAGTTTGGGATGAAACGCCGATACCAAGAGCATTTTTTTGAGAATGACTGCACTTGCTTAACAATTTTGGGTGGAGGTATACTGGTTATAACTTCCACTTTAGCAGGATCAACTTCTAATGCTCTCGGCGTTATCCAATGTCCTAAGTATTTTACTTTCTCCAAGACAAAATAACATTTCTCCCGCTTGGCATTCAACTCAAATACTGATCTAAGGTGTGCAATGTGATTCTCAAATGTATCTGACAAAATTATTATGTTGTCCAAATATAACAAAGCTAGGATATTCTTTAATCCTCTTCTAAAACGGTCAATCATTCTTTGAAGAGTGGCCGGAGCATTTCCTGAGACCGAAGGACATCTTCAAATAACGAAACGTCCCATATGGGCATACAAAAGCAGTTTTTTCTTGTTCTGTCGGAAACACTCCAATTTGATGGTAACCATATCTAAGGTCTAAAGTTGACATGTAAGGGGTATGATTTCATGTGACAATTTATCCATTTATGGCAATGGGTACGTGTTTGGAACAGTAATAGCATTGAGCTTCCTCTAGTCAATTCATAATCTCATGCTACCATCAGGTTTAGGCACCAAGATCACAGGAGAGGCGTATGGTAAATTAAATTCTTGTATGACTCCTCCAGCCAATAGATTTTCCAGTTTTTTCTTAAGAACTTTCTTTTTTGCAGGTGTCATCCTGTAGGGTAGTGAGGCAACCAGAGGGTGATTTCCTGTATCTATGCGATGTTCCGCATATGGTGTAACTTCTCCCCCTGGAATGAAGCAATTCTCATACTTTCGAAGTAAATTATTCAATTGATTTCTCTCGTCAGCTGTTTAGGCTGACATCTTCACGTAAATCATATGAATTTACTTCTACTTTGCTATTGGGAGGTGATCAGTTACTTCACCATCGTCTACAAGCAAGTATTTCTTCTTATGTTGATCACCAAAATACGAAGACTTGGTAGACAAGGCTAAAACTATATTAGCTTGCTTCAAAAAACCCATACCCATTAATGTGCTGTTGCATTTAGCTTCTGGCAGTACTATGATTTCAGTGTCAAAAGTTCTACCCTCAATGGTTACGGGCAGAGCAGTCGACAAAGTTTTAACAGAGTGGGTTACTACATCAGCCAATGCAACGTTATGTGTATGGGGTTTCAGGGGTCGTCTTTGAACAACTGAAACCTGCGTTCACCGACGATACAAATATTTGCACCAGTATCAACACAGACGTACACTTCTTTATTACAAATAGTAATAAGGATATTTGGAGCAGATAATTTCAAAGTGTTACAACTATAAAGCAGAATTTTTCGAGCTTCTATACTTTCCTTTTTTACCACAGGAGAGCAATTAGGGCATTTCTTCTATATAAAACCAGGCCTACCGCAGCCAAAGCAAGAAATCTTCGATTCTTTACTCGAGGCATGCTCAAATTTTCTCTGTACATAAGGAAGCTTAGTTGGCTTCTTATAATTTTCCTGTGAAGGGGATTCCATTTTACCGCCTCTGACGACAGTATTCCTCTTTACGTATGCAGACCTAATGTTGCCGTAAGCATCAAGCTAAAGTGTCTGGTGAATTCAGCTGTTCCCATTCATCTAGCAGATGTTCCTTGCAGTCAGGAGGAACACCCTCTTCATGCGATCAGAAGTGATCAAATCCTGAAGATCTTCGAATGTGGTGACATCCAATTCCTTTAACCAATTTCCGAAGTATGCCCTCAACTCGAAATAGTATTCACGCCAAGTGCCTTCCTTCTGCTTGCAATAAGCAAAAAAAAAAAACGTTTTAACAATTAATCTTTTACGAATTCAAATTTCGAAGCATTTTCTTCACTTTCACGGGCTATCAGGGTGGAAATCGAACTCGGTACCACGCTAAGCAGGTGGGACACCCAAAGATCATCGGATTCCTTCGATAACTTAAGCTGCCTTTCTAGTAGTACAAGAAATAGAGTTATATCATTGGATTCTGCTTTAAATGTGGGCAATAACTTTTGAACATCGAATTTGTTCTCGGAATACGACATTGGTCGCTCCACTATATTTCTTGCTTCATTAGGTTCCGAAGCCTGCAATTTGAGCTTTTCTAACTCGAAATTAATCTAATTTTCGTTTTTCTCGCTCGAACTTTTCTCCCCTACGTTTTTCTTCTAACTCTTCTTCTTTACGCTTTTCTTCCAAAGCTTCCTGCCGACGTTTTACTTCTTACTCGGCTTCTGCCTTAAGCTTAAGTTATTCCTCCTCTCGTAATTCAATGACATTTTTTACGAGAGAGTTAATGAAAACTTCGTCGGTAAACATAGGGGAAGATCTAATAATCTCGCGTAACTTAGCAATTTGCATTGTTGGTTGCACATCCAATTCCAATTCAAGTGCAACCTGATACAAAATATCCTTACGCGCTTTATCTACTTCTGACATTTATTATTATTTTTTTTACTTATATAAACCCTAAAAGAACAAATCAAAAACAACTAGCAGGATTGTTTTGTGAAAAGAAGACGCTCACACCCAGCAGATAAGAAAATATATAAATATCCCACTTTTTCAAACAACACTACTAAATATTAAAATAACACTTCTTTTTTTTTTTTTCCAAAAGAAAATATCAGCATATCACTAAACGCTTTTTCTAGACCATGGGACATACGCTAAAAATGTCATTTAAAAACAAGTTCTTTTCAACTTTTCAGGTACAATCTGAAAATGTTGCTAATATATTCTTTTAAAGATAGGTAATGAAAATATCAAATGTTCTGGAAGTAAACTTTGCACATTAATTTGGAAAATTGATTCCAATTGGAAGGAACTGAGTTTAGATTTACGATGCTGGTTTAAGCTGTGAGCAATATATTTCTGGTAATATTGTAATTCGTTGAATAAATTTTAACTTAACTTGCACACAAAATAGTATCCCTGAAAAAAAGTGCTAAAAAAAGTAAAACATTAATAACTAGTTGATCTGCAGATCAGAAGCCCTCAACGTCCTATTTTCATCACTCATTATTCAATAGATCATTGATAATATTTATTTACTCCATATTATATATATAATTATCATCATCAGTTTCAACCTTTATCAGTTCACTGCAGGATGATGGCCTCTTCTAGGTGATTACAATCTACCCTGTTTTCTGCAATTCTTCTTCATTCTGCTCTTCCAAACTTCACAATTTTATCTCTCCAACGACACATTGGTGTCTTTCTCGGTCTTTTGCAGCGGTATCCAAAATAAGACTGGTGGTCCATCTATCATTATTTCTTCTCAAAAATGCTAAACCCAGCTCCATTTTAACTTACTTCTAGAAATGACATCCGTAACATTGGTTTTCTCCCTAACCTAATACAAGTGTTTCGCTTTCTTTCTCTGGAGTGAGTTATAACATACATCTCTCTCTCTCTTTATATATATATATGTGTGTGTGTGTGTGTGTACCTATATATGACGAGTTGCTACATTTCTAAGGGGGCTACCGCCCCCTCCCCCTTCAACTTTCCCCCTCCAGCTTCAACAAGCCCCTCTAGATTATTTGATACATAATCTTGTACCAAACACTGATTTGGTACAAGTATTTAAATCATAAATACATGTACCAACTTTCATGCAAAAAGATTACCCTGTGTGACCCTGTAAACTAATTATCAATTCTATGCCCACAATTTCCCACAGAAAAACACGCTTTTAAACATTCTAATAACGTTTCATAATATTTAATGTAACCACGTTAAAATACATTTTTAATACATACTGTCTATAGACCATAATGGTACGGTATTCTTTTTTGTGTCCTTGAAAAAGAGCCACCGTTATTACATACGCCAATAAAAATAGTACTCCTAATTAATTATAACTCACTTATATTTCGACCTAATTTGACATTATTTGAATGATTACAGAATGTTATCGGAATTATTTTGTATGGTCCTATAAATAAATTTAGCTTATACATACCTTTTTTTTTTTTTTTTTTTTTTTTTTGTTTAAAGAGAGAAAGAAAACATGTTTCTAAGTTTGTTTATAATATATGTTAATTCCACTGAATGCAGCATAAACGCGTTAAAATGCGCTTAGATAAAAATTTTCCCATAAGTTATAATGTTATGAATTTCTTTTGCTTTCCTCTGTAAAAGAACACCACATTTCAACTTATTCTATGTTTTTCAAAAATAATTGTTCAAAATTTGACAAAATTTGGATGATTACATGACATTGTCTCAATACTTTTGTGAGGTTCTGTACGTTAATTACGAAGCCTAAGCGTACATATTTAATTTCTATGGAAAACATAAATTTAAGCATCTCAATAATGTACGCTAATTTCATTTCGTTGAATGCAAAGTAACGAAGTTAAAATTCGCTTAAACAAAATTCACTCCATAGGCCGTAATGATAAGAAAAATTCTGCTGTGTCCCTGTACACGAACCATAAATAATCTAGACATAAAAAATTACACAGCTATTTCTATACAGAGCCTGAACATGTAATGTATACGAATTTGCAAGTCAATCGGGAGATTTTTGAGGCCTCTATCGCGGTACATACAAATTCTGTCCATAGGCCGTAATTATAAGAAGAAATTTGGTGTGTTCCTGTACACGAACTATAAATGGAATATGGAAGACCGGGGCACAGTGGACCACTTTTACATTCTTAATTTTTTTTTCACAAAAGGCAGAAAAGCAATGTACTTGAAAAAATTAGGAAACAATCTCGATGCCCTACTTAATATGCCTTAATTTTTTTATAACAATATTTCTAATACATTATGAATCAAAAAGTAAATTGTGAGCACTCACAAAGTAGAACACTGTGCCCCATCTCCGGGGTACAGTGGGCGAGCCTTTTTTGTTTATATTAAATTAATATAAATTACTTTTTTTTTCCTCTCTAAAATTAGTTTCCTATACTATTCTAGTCTAAATAACATAATTCTAGCATTTTCGTAAAATAAAAAAAAAACAAAATTAAATTAAAATAAACAAATAAGAAATCAAATCTCAGTAAGAAAATTTATTAAGTTTAAATAGATATTGTTTTTTATTCTTTTATTAATATTATATAAGTCAAATATTTTTTAATTCAGATATTAATAAATATTATACTACTATTCAAATATTTAATATTTTTGTAATTATTTTGAGACATAATTAATTTACATTGTATTTGTAGGATAAATTTAAATAAAATATATTAAGGTATTTCTTTTGCTTTTCACATGTGATCTCCAAAACAACAAAAATTAATATATATAATGACCCTGTCATGAACGAATCCGGTTAGTACCGCTTCAAAACTGAAACTTTTGGCAGCCATTATTATTATTATTATTATTTATTTTATTTTTTTTCTGTTTGTTCAACTTACGAAAACATACATATAATATATTTTGTATCACACCTATTCTTATTTCCTTTAATACCTTGAAAAACTATTCAATTGGAATGTTTAAAGGTATATAAATTAAATATAACGGATCACTGGCTATTATAAACAACACAATTCCTGATAAAAACGAACCAAAACGGTTGCCATTCAGAAAATACAAATTCCAAGTGGACGACTCTTTAATTCCGAATGAATGACTCTTTAACCATTTTATTTAAAAAAAAAAAAAAAAAAACCTTAAAATATTTCAGGAACATATACTTAAAACTCTTAAAATATTTGTAGAAACATATTTAAAGCCTTTAATTATTTTTATCAAGCTTCATTTTTTTTTTCCCAGTATAAGATATAATATGCTTTCACGGACAAAAAATAAATAAATAAATAAATAAAAATAATAAAATATTAAATTAGCTCATGCATATGAGAAAATGACATCTATAAAATAATAATAATAATAATTTTAAAGTTGTCGAAGAGATAAATAGAATGTGACATTTTCGCACGGTCTTAGTAATAACAGCAAAGTACGGTTTCTAAGTAGAAAGTCACGTGGTTGTTAGAACCTAATTGAAGTGAGAAATAAATAAAATGAAATGATCATTTTTCAACTTTGTGCAGCGATTTTCTTTTTAAAGAAATGCTGTGTATTTCTTTAATTGATATTTCATATATATCTTAACACTTTTGCGACCGCTGACGTAGATTCACGTCATTTGGATATCTGTAACTCTACCAGTGGGCGTTTCTTTCAGGGTTTTTATGTTACTTATTTCTGAAGAATATACCCAGTATTCAAATTTGTACAGTCAAATGTAATATTGTTGCGTGCTCGGGGGTTCGTAAGTTGTCCGAGAATGAAAGGCGAGGCTTGCAAAAATCCAGTAATTTATTCACAGAAAGTTCCGGAAAAATACAGGTCTATAAACCAAGCATCAGCTTCAATTCAACCAGTAAACACAGCTTAATTAACAACTGTCAACTGTAAATCCACAGTACTAACTGTATAGCAAAAGCACTTAAAGCAAGATTCATTCAAAGAGGTTTAGAACTCCTTCAAATGCAATGCAAGCATTAGCGAAACTGCCTGACTCTGATTTCAGACTGAACTGAACTGACTGCCTTGGCGAAAAAAGCAGTCCTTGTATACCCCTGTAGAAAAGTGTGGAATGTTCCAGAAATTTCTGTATCTCCTCAGCCAATCATATTTCAGCGTCCATATTTGGTATATCACTAATAAAGATTTTCTCGCCAAGGTCACCAAAAAAATCGCCAAGTAGGGAAAAAGTCGCCAAATTTGGCGCCAAATCCTTTACCTGCCTTATTGGAGATTTCTAATGCGTTTTTAAGGGAAAATTACGCTTTCTTACTCTTATAATAGTATAATATGCATTATTTTAACGCTAAAACAACTAGAAATGCCGAAAATTAACACTTTAACGACTTACTAAGCTTCTTTGAAAGAATTTCTTCAAAAATGAATACAATTATTTACAAACTCGTAACAATATGGATATAAATAATTTGATTAGAAAGACTTATAATAATAATAATGGCCCTCTTCTGTCAGGAACGATTCCGGTTTAGACCGCTTCAAAACAGAGACTTTTGGTAGCCTTTTTTTTTTTTTTTTTTTTTTTAGAAATGCTATGTATTTTTATTTCTATTTTATTTTTTTTTAATCTGCATAAATGTTTCATCATTAGAAAGATCTTTCAAAATTGAACATTTTTTGTGCTTACACTTTTCCCTTAATCTCAATATGTAAAAGGATTTCAACGAAAGTTTATAACTACCATTGCAATTCTAAAATACCCATGGAGGATAAAATTAAAATGTAGTATAAAATTCAGTCATAAAAATTATGGACTAATAGTTATTACGTCATTTTCTTGCAATCATGATAATGTACTTATCTGATATAAACAAACAGTTGATTGTGACGTCATGTTTATCAAATTAGTTAAAATAAATAACGTTACAAATAAGGTACCTAAGGTTACTTCGTTACAAATATGGTACACTTTCACTTGGTGCCTTATTTGTAACGAAGTTTTGATTAGATATTTTAGAATTAATTAAAATATGAAAATAATTTCAAAATTGGACATTTAAATTTATGATTGTTGCCAAAAAAATTACCAGTTATTGTTATATGTATATATATATATTGAGGGGGGGGAGGGGCATAAGATAAAATAATGTTTTCACGCGCAAAATTAAAAAATAAAAAACATTAAATTTGCCCATGCATATAAAAAATACTTATTAAAACGAGTCGAAGAAGGAAGCGAAATAAGTACTGAGTTATATTACGATAAATACGATATATAATATACGTTATGTTAGACCTATCGTCCAGGGTTAGGAGGTATTTTCGTTAAAATAAATAGTTTGTTCGTTCGGTGCAACTTTCACATTAGCTCCGTCAGGTACAACTTTCATATTAGTCCCGTTAGGTGCAACTTGCACATTAGTCCCATTTAAATATAGTGTCCAGCGAAGCTTGCAAAGCATTCGTTGATTCACCACCTTAACTGATTTCACATTCCGTCATTTTTGCCGGGGTTATGTACTAGTAATAAATAATTTCTACTATTTATTAAATTAGATATTTTTTTTTAAATTAATACTATATAATTCAAATAGTTAATAAATTTAGATGTTAACAATAATTATATTACTATTCAAATACTTACTCTTTCAGAAATTTATTATTATTATTATTTTATTATAACATTAAGATATTTATTACTTTGAGATGTATTTTACATTATATTTCTATCTATAAATTTAACTAAAACAAATATATTAAATCTAATTTGTACTTTTAAGCACACTGGAAGGTGATCCACTGTGCCCCGTGTCTGAGTACAACTAATAATAATAATAATACAATCTATAAACTATAAATATGCAAATATATTTTAGGAATTTAAAAACAGCAATATTTTGTCTTCCTTTAACAGCTATATAGCATTTATACTCACTAGTTCAATCTTTATAAAATTTTAAAAACTTCAATGTGAAAAAATTACTTTGAGCACCTCTAAACATAAAAACTGCTCAAAATGCTTATCTGACTATTTCCCATGCGATTTTTTTGGCTGCATACAATTAGTACTATGCTGCCATACATGTGTATTCATCTGAACTAAAAGAGTTGATTATTAATAGACTTAAATAGGGATGGTCCACTGTGCCCCTAAGTCCACTGTGCCCCGTCCTTCCCTACACACTTGAAACTATACAGCTAATTCCGTGTAGTTCATGAACATGTGTACCAAATTGCAAGTTAATAGCGTGATTTTGGCGGCCGCTATCACGCGAGAAACAGACACACAAACAGAACCCAAAATCTTTTTGTGTCTCCACATGGAAGCCTCCACTGACGTTTCAGCAATAATTTAGATACATTTCAGAATAAAACTTAGAGTAACACTTTCTATGGTAACCTATGCTGTTGTCTAAAGGCAGTTTGGACAGTTCAATAATTGGAAGAAGAAGCAAATCGGTAGATATTTTTCTTTCACGAACATTTAAAGCTTTCCACTGATCAGCACATAATCTCACATTAGCTCAGCTTATTTGAGAAAAACACATAACTTTTTAATGTATCTCATCTCCGACGTGCAAACAATAAGTAATTTCTTCTGATATTTACTTGTAAAAATTCTACTTAAAAATATAGGAAAAAACAGTGATAACAGAATTCGATCAAAATGTTAATAATAAGCAGGATAATAATGTCGGGAGAAACTTTAGATCTTATTTAAGAAAATACTACATTTTTGAATTTATCTCATTCTCGTTATGCAAATAATATGCTATTCTTTTTCTCATATTATATTAATATGTAAAGTTTTCTTAACAATTACTTAAAAATTGAAAGGTTACTTAAAAATTACTTAAAAATGTAAAGATTACTTAAAAATTACGAAAAAAAAGCAATAGTAACATTGGATCAAACTGTGAACAATACTTAAGATAATGTAAACATAAACAAAACATATCAAATGCTAGCGCGCGCACTAACATCAGCCGTCACTGGGCTAAAAATATCAACGGAAAGAAAATTACTGTTCTGATTGGAGGACAAGCGAATGAATGAGTAGTGAATTTGACTATCTCTAAGTGTAAGTAGAATAGCGGGACCGCAGAAATGTCAAATTTGTAGAATTAATTTAACCAATTTTAAAATAATGTACATATCTTCAGACCAGAACATTGCGAATTTGCAGATAATAGAATATTCTTTTAATTTTAACATTAATTTGAAATTGCCCCTCGAGAATTGAAAGGGACTTGAACGATATCAAGCTATGGCCCACGGCCCTTTAAGAAAAACATTAAGAATTATTTCACATAGAATTTACCCTTGAACAATAAAATTATTCAAACTTCTCAGCGATAAAACCCAAAACATTGACCTTAATAATAATACTGAAAAATATTCATCAACATAAAATTATTTCAAAATATCATGTAAAATTAATTTTATTTAGAAATATCTTTCCCTTAAAAATACTATAAATCAAATAAAACTTCAAAAAGAACAAAGTAATTTGTTCTGATATTCTCGAAAAGAAAATTTTTCTATTATGTAGAAATATTAATATTCATAACATTTAAATACCTAATCATCAAAATTATATTCCTAATTTAAAAGATAAATTCACAAAATTAATTAAAAATCACGAGAATAACCTAACTCAAATAAAACTATTATAAGAGGATATACCTTTATGTTCTAATTTTTTTTTTTTTTTTTTTTTTTAAGAAAAATAGAAATTTAAAATATATTTATTTAATTGTTTATTTATTATTATTATTATTTATTTAATTATTTCGTTCATAACTTTCAATTTAAATATTTGAAAACAGAACAAATTTTCGAACCATACTTGTTCTTATCATAAATGTACCATTTAAAGTAAACCACAATTACTTATTTTAAGAACAATTTATTTTTTAAATTTTCTTATACCACTGAAAATTTCTAATACTTTTTTCATACATAGAATAAACTGTAAATTTAATATTCAAAATAAAATAAGACAAAATTTAATTTTCAAAGAAACATATAAATGATTTAAAATAGCAAAACAGAACTGTCAATTTTAAGAACATAATATTTCATATTATATCATACTTTTAATACGAAAGCACAGAATAACGAAGATAGCACTTTTTACGCGCGAAAACATTTCCTGGATGAAACACATTTACCCCACTTCATGGATCACTTTGTATGAACGAATTTCTATAAAATTTATAGCACAAAACTTGAAAAGATCTAACTATGATGAATAGATCATCACACTCTCCATAACGTAGAACACAACGCATTTCGCGAACAAGAACCATGGAAAGAACTAAAATAACCACACTTTCGGAATGCACACACATTTTTATAGAAGATGAGATTCTTCGAATACAATATCTTGAAAAGACGATGTCGGGATGATTTTGAGTTGAACTCGGGTCGTAAGTTTGGCCGCCAATTTTGTAGTGCTGCCTAAATTGGCAGAGTACTTAATGTATACATAAGACTAATTATTCTCTGTTTTTCCATGAACACAATTTAATTTGTGGCGACGAATAAAAGATGAAGACTCAAAAGAAGACTCCGCATTCAGTTTAGTGCATGACAATGTTTAAAGATGACATAACACACTATATATACAAAATAGAAACATTTCATTTTTTACTTTAGAACATTACAAAAAGAATAGCGACCCGCAGACGACAACTCTGCGAACTTTTATAGGAAGAAGGAAATAACTTACAGTTACAGTTTCACTACAGTTACAGTCTCACTACAGTTACGTTTTTTTACTAAATTTCGTTGGGTGTGAGGTCACGTGGGTTTTATGACGCAACAGTCGCACAGGTATTGCAAATTAATATTTGAAGAGGATGGATGGATGGATGGATGGATGGATGGTTGGGTTTTACGTCGCACTAGTGCTGCGCATATGGGTAATTGGCGACGGTCTGGGACACACCCCTAGAGGTCGTCCGGAGACATGCCATCACTATTTTGATCCTTCACGGAAGGGATGGCTTTCCCGCTTCGGTGACCCCCAGAGGTATAATTTTTGATGGGAACATGGAGAACATTGCGGCCACGACAGATTTTGCGTGCACCAGCCACCATTAGTGTACACGACGGTCTTTGGCCGGCTCGAGTACCGAACCCGCAATCTTTCAATTACGAGGCTGGCGCTCTACCGACTGGGCTACCGCTGCCCATTATTTGAAGAGAAAATATTAATTATATTTAAAAAATGTTTTTTTCAGGGCGGACAATTTAATATATGTTTTTAATTTTTAACCAATTTATTTATTTATTTATTAAATTAAAAGAAATAAATATATATATATTTTTTTATTATTTCCAATGACACATTAAAAGACAGTTGAATCGAAAGAGATAACAACAAATCTATAAATGCAAGCGAGCTATCCAGTAGCGTTCCCAGATTGATGTCCGAGGAAGAGAAGGGCATTTATACAGGTGAGGCAAGTCCATTTCTTCGGGGAGATCACAAAGGGTTGAAATAGGGTCAGGAACCACGTTGAAACGACATAGATGTTTACGTAGGCAATCGTGGCCAGAAATCAGACGAAACATGGCGACAGATCTCAGTCTCCATTGAGGAACATTAAGAATCTGATTAAGTAATGCTTTTCAGGGTTACAATTTTTGAGTTCTTCGCGGAAGGAATCCATGTACATGCTCTTTATTAGACATTTGATATTATTAAAAGGGAGTTTGGGATTAAATCTCTGAAGGAAAGAGGCCCCCAATTTAGCCAGGAAATCGGCCTCCTCATTTCCCTGAATTTCACAGTGGGCTGGAATCCACTGGAGAACTACTATCTTGTTATTACTGGAAACCCAGTTGAGGAGATTATAGCAATTATCGATGGTTAATGTCCGGGAGTGGCTGAGGGAGTCAATTGCTTGAAGCGCAGCCTTTGAATCTGATAAAAACATCATCTTTGAAAAACAGTTAAGACTTGGTGAAGTTGCAACAGAGCCTTTTAAACTGCCGTGATCTCACCAACAAATGTCGTAGTGTGAGTGCCGATGGGCGTAAATAAAAATTTAACGGGAAATAATTTTATATTACATTTAGATAAAATTTTGTTAATGATATGTTCTAGTGTTTTATGAAAATTTTTAATTAAAATTTTTTATCGACGTCATTAATAGCAAGAGTTCATCGTCTGTTCTCAACTGTATTATTATTTATACAATTTTTTGCATGAAAAATCCTGAATGAACAACAGCTCTTACTTAAATATTCGACGTTGCATTTAAGTTTTTTTTAAATATTTCATTAAACAACTGTCAAATTTGGTAGTGTCGGAAGAGCTGATAATAAAATTTAACACAATGACAAATTTTCTCAAAATGATTTCACTGATTTATAATAGTTTACATCACAATAATTTCAAAATCTGGGTAAATATGAAATTTTACAAAATCTAGTAATCTCGACGAAAAACCAAATATTTAACAAAATATTCATGATAAATAATAAGTGACGGTAAACAAAATTGCAATTTAACTATTTGTCATCAATCTTCTTATATTTGTTGTTCTCATTGTGAAAAATACTTATGGTTTCAAGATTTTTCTACTTTTAAACATAATTGCTATAATTTAGAAACTATATTCGTAGCTTTAAACATGATCTTCTTTTTATTGTATTTATTAAATTCACGGTCAATACTTTATTAAATAGAATACTCAAAAAAAAAAAAAATCTTAATATAATAAATACCTTTCTTAAATTCATAATTTAATTTAATTAAAAACGTAAAAAAATAATAATTGAAAAAAAAATGTACATACAAAACGATCTTGCGGTTGCTCAATCTCAGGACCTCCGCATCACAAGTCAAGCGAGCTGCCACTGCAGCACCCGTTCTTACAAAACTGCAGGTTTTGTTGGTTTTTATGAAAATAACTAAATTTATTAGGGGATCCTATCTCGCCCCCATGGGTTTTGCTGCAGCAAATTTGCACTCTACTCTATGTTTTCAACCATGCTCTTTAATTTAAACTTGGTTTGATTTCAATAGCAATTATACTGATTCATACTTCCCTTTTGAGTAAGTGAGTATGAAAGTCTCTTATTTCTTCGGACTTCTTAATTTAAGCTTTAATTTAAGCTTGATTTGATTTCAATAGCAATTTTATTGATTCGTACTTCCCTTGTGAGTAAGTGAGTATGCAAGTTCTCTTATTTTTTCAGGCTTCTTAATTTAAGCTTTAATTTAAGCTTGATTTGATTTCAATAGCAATTTTATTGATTCATACTTCCCTTGTGAATAAGTGAGCATGCAAGTGCTCTTATTTCTTTGGACTTCTTAATTTAAGCTTTAATTTGAGCTTGATTTGAATTCAATAGCAATTTTATTGCTTCATACTTCCCTTGTGAGCAAGTAAGCATGCAAGTTCTCTTATTTCTTCGGACTTCTTAATTTAAGCTTGATTTGATTTCAATAGCAATTTTATTGATTCATACTTCCCTTGTGAGTAAGTAAGCATGCAAGTTCTCTTATTTCTTCGGACTTCTTAATTTAAGCTTTAATTTAAGCTTGATTTGATTTCAATAGCAATTTTATTGATTCGTACTTCCCTTGTGAGTAAGTGAGTATGCAAGTTCTCTTATTTTTTCAGGCTTCTTAATTTAAGCTTTAATTTAAGCTTGATTTGATTTCAATAGCAATTTTATTGATTCATACTTCCCTTGTGAATAAGTGAGCATGCAAGTGCTCTTATTTCTTCGGACTTCTTAATTTAAGCTTTAATTTGAGCTTGATTTGAATTCAATAGCAATTTTATTGCTTCATACTTCCCTTGTGAGTAAGTAAGCATGCAAGTTCTCTTATTTCTTCGGACTTCTTAATTTAAGCTTTAATTTAAGCTTGATTTGATTTCAATAGCAATTTTATTGATTCATACTTCCCTTGTGAGTAAGTAAGCATGCAAGTTCTCTCATTTCTTCGGACTTCTTAATTTAAGCTTTAATTTAAGCTTGATTTGATTTCAATAGCAATTTTATTGATTCATACTTCCCTTGTCAGTGTTGCCAGACTTTACGATTTTTTTTTAATTTAATGATCACCAATAACTTTAAGAATTGATATTTGATATACATAATCGACGATTCTTCGATTCGTCGTTTATTATGTATATTAAGTGTCACTTCTCTAAATTTTTGGTTATTATTGAATTAAAAAAATCGCAGAGTTTTTCAACTCTGTAGTCATTACGAACTGAGGATAGGCATGTAGGTGGCTAAAAACGTTTTTTGGAATAAATTATGTTGGTTATTAACTTTTTAATTTTAACTATGAAATAAATTTATTTAGCATTCATATTACACTCCGGAAAATATTAGTGCAATAAAAAGACCTTGTATAAATCCAGGATCAACATAAAATTCAGAATAATATTATTTTTTTTATAATATGCATACATTTCACAATAAATTCACATGTCTATTAAATTTTAAAAGAATATTATAATACAAGGTGATTTTTACAATTTTTCAAAGTTAGTAGTAATGTGTATGTTTTTGTATTATATTATAATTAGATCTCCATTATAAAAGGTATAACTCGAAATATTATTATTTTTACTTTCTTCTATAAACATCAGAAGAAAGTAAAACCAAGTAAAAACTACAACGTTAAGAATGCCAAAGATAAAACATTGAGAAGCAGACAGCTGTTTCGATAGCATTTAACGTACCGTCTTCAGTGCATTCCATTTTTTTTTTCTTTTTGACGTTCTAGACGTTGTTCTTTTTACTTGATTTTATTAATCCTGCGCAAAGTCTCCTTTTAATATCAAAAGAAAGTATTGGATTCGTAATAAATCAAAAAAATATTAAGATAAACATTCTAGTAATATTAAGATTAACATTCTAGTAATATTTCATTATATTTAATGGGGTGTAACCATGTTAAAATACATTTTTAATACATACCTTCTATAGATCGTAATGGTACGAAATTATTTTGTATGTTCCTGAAAAGGAGCCACAGTTATTATATACACCAATAATAAGAATACACCTAATTAATTATAACCTCCTTATACTTCAATTTAATTTGATATCATTTGAATGATTTCAGAAGGTCATCGGAATTCTTTTGTGTGGTCCTGTAAATAAAATCAGCTTATACATACCTTTATACCCTGTTTTATGTATATATATATATAGAGAGAGAGAGAAAAAATATTTTTAAGCATCTTTACTATGTATTTTAATTCCATTATGTTGAATGCAGCACAAACGCATTAAAATGCTCTTAGATAAGCATTTGTCCATAGGCTCTAATGTCACGAAATTGTTTTGCGGTTCTCTGTAAAAGAACCATAATGTCAAGAAATTTTTTTGAGTGTCTCTGTAAAAGAGCCATAAACCCTGTATACCCTAGAAAATACTATTCATCTCATTCTACGTTTTTCAAGAATAATTGTTTGAAATTCGACAAAATTTGGATGATTACGTGACATTCTCGGAACACTTTTATAAGGTCCTGTACATTAATTATGAATATATAATGAAGCCTAAACACACATATTTCCTAGAGAAAACATGAGTTTAAGCATTTCAATAATATACGCTAATTTCATTTTGTTAAACGTAGAGTAACGAAGTTAAAATTCGCTTAAACAAAATTCGCCCCATAGGCCTTAATGATAAGAAAAATCCCTGTACACGATCCATAAATAATCTAGTCTTCAAAGATTATACAGCTATTTCTATACAGAGCTTGAATTTGCGTACTAATTTGCAAGTCAATTGGGGCATATTTTCACCACCGCAAGCAGTTTATACAATTTCTGTCCATAGGCCGTAATTATAAGACAAAACTTGGTTTGTCCCTGTACATGAACTACAAATAGAATACACACCCAAAACTAAAAAGCTAATTCCGCGTGGCTTATAAATATATGTACCAATTTATAAGTCAACAGGATAATTCTTGTGGACGATATAGCGTGACAAACAAACAGACAGAACCCAAAATCTTTTTGTTTCTCCCCATGGAGGCAGCCACTGACGTTTCAACAAAACCATTTGTTAGTACTGTATTATTTTATTAATTTGGCAGCTTTGAAACCGATATTTATATTGACTGAGTCAAATAATCCATATTACATAATTTCCCAATAACAATGTAGAATTTTTTATGCAACTGAATTACTTAATGGCTTCTTCGGTTATGATTTTTTGCTTCATGTTTTTCCGGGACATGTAACCTCCTCTCATATCATCCTTCCAAGGTTTATACTATATTTTATGTGAAACATACTTTGTGATTATGAAAAGTATACTTTAATTTCATTTTTTAAGAGCAGTTTAAAATTATTAAGCAGTATTGATGAAAAATTGTACCCATGTATGTAATATGTCCGGACGTTTTTATATGTTTCTGTACATTGATCATTATTCCAATCTCAATAAAAAGTGTTATCTCCATATGACATAGATTTAAAATATCAATTATAGATTTCTTGCTTATGTATTATTTTGAGTTACGCTGATAATAGATTAGCGTTCAAGCGCAAATACAGACCATCTTCTAAAAGTATTATTTTTGTATTCAGAAGACCTCTAAATTCGTGAATATAGCAAAATCTCAAATCAAAAAATTCTATCCAAAAGTCCATTTTTTCCTTCATATATTCTGAGAGACAAAAAAAAAAAAAAAAAAAATGCACTTAAATAATTTTTTTTTTTTTTTATTGAAAACGGCCAACTTAATCATTTAAAAATAAGGATGGGATTAAACGAATAGTGATTTTGCTGGATATCGCATATCCGTATCCAGATGGTAATATAATAGAGTTCTAGATATTGTATATAGAGAAAAATCACTATGTGTTACAACCCCACAATTAAAATTGGGTAATTTTTGAATAAAAAAATAAAAGTGTCCAAGTGCGGCTTTCTTTCTTTCTTTTTTTTTTTTTTTTTAATATTTACTTCCTCTTATCCATAAGGCAGAGAAAGTATTGTTTTTGAGTCAAATTTTTAGAAATGAGTTTTTGTTATATCTACACGTTTTGAGGTCCCCTGAATACGAAAATCATGTTTTTACGATTGGTTGTGTGTGTGTCTGCGTGTCTGTCTGTATGCGTGTGTGTTATCAGAATGTCTCAAGAACAATAATAGCAGAAAAAACAAACTTGGTATTCTAAATGTGTATCATATAGCGATGCTACACTAAGCTTTTCGTTGAACTGAAACAAATGGTTCGTATACAGGGATACCCAAGAGAATTCGTATACATTACGTCTATGGGGGAAATTGCAGGTAAGTAGAGTTTAAATTCTATAGACTGCACTAAACCGAATGAAATTAATATTATACTTTTTATATGCGTAAAAGCATGTCTCAATCAGAATATGGTATGGATATTATTCACTGTTCATTTACAGGGCTACACAAAAAGACTAGATTTTAGTGCGACAACAGTTGAAAATTGGTGGAAGTGTATTTCAGGTTGTGCCCGGTATTATTACTACAGGATTATATTTCGGTGCACAATGTGGTTTGTACATAACATTCAAAAGATTTATAGTTCTGCAAACATTTAAGCGATGACATTTTTTTTTTTTTAATCATTTTTTTTTATTAACCTTGATTTTTTTGTTGTTGTTGTTTGTTTGTTTATTTGTTTGTCCAGTACAAATCTTGCAGTCGATTTTTAACTAACTTCCCGACTAGCTAGACATTTGAAACTTTCAGGACAGCTCAGAATACGGTGACAATACATTTTTTAATACTTTTAGACAACTGTTTCAGGTCTCTAATGCCTTCGGCAGCGTTTATATGATTCGACAGAAAATTTATTTAACAAACTACCCGACTAGCTAGACATTTGAAACTTTCAGAATTGTTCAAAACACGGTGAAAAGGCAATTTTAAAATATTTTTAGCCAACTTTTTCGGTTTCCTGCTGGCCTCCGGCAGCGTTACCAATACAAAGCTTGCAACCGATTTTTCACCAACTTCCCGCCTAGCTAGACATTTGTAACTTTCAGGATAGCTCAGAACACGGTGGCAATACATTGTTTTAATACTTTTAGTCAACTGTTTCAGGTCATTACTGCCTTCCTCAGCGTTTATATAATTCAACAAAAAATTTATTTATCTAACTTCCCGACTAACTAGACATTTGAAACTTTCAGAATAGTTCAGAACACGGTGAAAATGCATTTTAAAAATATTTTTAACCTACTTCTAGGGACCCTGCTGCCTTCGGCAGCGTTACCAGTACAAAGCTTGCAATCGATTTTTAACTAACTTCCCGGCTAGCTAGCCATTTGAAACTTTTATAATAGCTCAAAAAATGATAGCAATGAATTTCTTTAACACTTTTAGCCAATTGCTCTAGGTTCCCGCAGCCATCGGTAGTATTTATATGATGCAACAGAAAATTTAAAAACATGGTATATAAAAAGATTTTTTTATCTTCTAATTATTGTTAGTGGAAGTGCTTTACTATAATATTTTACCATGTCCAGGAAAGCAGCTCAAGAACTGAAACGAATTCCCCATAAGCATATTATACATAATGTATATTTTTAAGCTAAATATTCAACACTTGTTTTTTGCATTTTTACACGTTTTGAGGCTCCCTGATTACCCAAGTTAAGTTTTTAAACTCTTCATCTTTGTCTGTGTGTCTGTGTGTCTTAGAGTAACTTAAAAACGAATAATTTCAGGAGATCCAAATGTTGTATTTTGAAAACAATATAATTTTGTTGCTGGAAAAGTTTAATCAAGACTAATAAGTTCTAAGGAATGTTGAGTGTGAAAGTTATCTGAATAATTTTAAGTGAACTTTTAATTTTAATAACAGATTTAAATTCCATATAAATATAGGTGCAGTAATGAAACGGGGAGTTGAGGGGGTGGTACCCCCCCCCCCCATATAGAACTAATTATCATATAAAACTCTTCCGAAGCCTAATTTCAATTTTTTTGACATAGGTTTACATAACAGTACTCGTTATCTTAGCTGTTAATTTCAAACCTGTATTTATAGTATTTAAATTTAAGGGTAAGAGAAAGTCGTGTGAGTGACACACCAGATTATTTTTATTATTTATTTATTTATTTATTTATTTTTGTGTGCGTGTGTCGCTTAGTGTAAATGTAAGGGAAAATAATAAAGGGTAAATTGGGCATAAAATATTATGACTTAATTAAATAATTCAAGAGGGAAAAATATAAGTTTAAAATATGCATCGGCTACATTACCCCACTTTCCATATCTTTTTTCATTTTCCTGTTTTTTCTGAAATTCAAAAGCTGTTGCATTTTAGAAAGATAGAGAACAACTAATAATGTATCTTGAATCGATAATATTTTACGCAATTTTTCAAGAATCTGATAGCAACGAGTTTCAATTCAATTATTTTTCTCAAATGTTAAGTGTTCTGCAGGTTTTTCCTGACTATCATATAGGAATATGTTCACTTTATTTGAATGTATTATCAAACACTTCAGATTATTATCAGTATGCCAGACTTGCGTTCACATATTTTGAGTTCTGAGATATGTCTTTTCTTTTATATTCTTAAAAATGAAAAAAATAAATTTAAGTTACAGTCGTTATTCGGTGGGAAAACGCGGTAACTTGATCGCGCAGTTAAAGACAAATTACAATGGAATTCAGTAACTTCCTCTTATGTTGTACATTATTTTCATTGACTGTGGCTTTTACTCTCCCAGATGACCTTACCAAATTAAACAATACTGATAATCTGGTTGCGTCTCCTCAGATATATGGTAAGGTTACATATTTTTATTTTGTTGCATATGCACTTATAATAAGCCAAAAATTTTGAATTAGCACCATAAAATGATAAAATCTCGCAGTTATTGTTTATAGTTTAGAAAAAGCACGACTCTTCGTGAGGCAAATAAAGTAGACACGAGTGCTATAAACAAAGCACTCGTGTCTACTTTGTTTTCTAAATTTATTGATTAGTTTTTGAGGAAAAAAAATTAAAGCTGTATGTCTATATAAAAATTTGCAAAAAAAGAAATATATGATTTTTGTCATACTTTTATTTTTATATTTTTTCTTTTAAAGATATTGAAAGATCCCTCCCTAATTCATGTAATTAGGTTTTATTTAACCCGTTAGTAGTCGCTAGTTGGTCGATTTGCCGCCCATCCTTAAGTGTTGCCAGATTTTTTTATTCGATAGCCACCAAAAATTTTTAGAAGTGGTATTTGGTATACATAAAACGCGAATAAACTTGAAGAAAAGTCGATCACCTCACTTTTTAAAATTATTGGTGACAGTTAAATAAAAAGTGCGCAATCTGTAATAGGTGGCGCTGTCTATAGCGACTACTAACGGGTTAACATAGAAAGAAAAAAGTATTTTCATAAGTATTTGTCATAGTTTTAGCATTTTGAAGATCATGAACACACGAAAAAATGTAAGCAGAGAAAAAGCAATTTAAAGATTTCAAATCTGAGAAAATGTATAAAAAATTATAAGAATTGTCGCCATAACATATATTTTATAGAACAAACCTAACATAGTTTAATTTAAAAATACCAAATGGAAATATAAGCTTTTATATTAATACTTCAGCGATGCGATGTCAAATGCGACATGTCCCTTAATTAAAAATTTTGTGCTTATTACTTTTCAACGCGTCTCCTCTGGTGCATTTTTACTGTAATATATTACTTATGCCACATCGAGACTAAAAAGTCTTGAATGTCTTTAAAAAAAAAAAAAAAAAAAAAAAACTTGTGAGAAAATTCTATTTTTCATATTAAAATATTACACGCTGTGAGTAATGTTTTGTTTTGTTATTAACTTTATTCGATTGGTACTGTTTTTAATTTCCGCATAGATTGTGTAATAAAGCAATATTGACAATCATAACGGGACATACAGACAACCAGGTTTTAATAGCGTTATAAACTTTTTCTCTAGAATTTAAACCTATTCTAGAATTTTAATATTCTCTAAAATTTTAACCTATGAAAAAGATAAAATCTTTGAATCTAAGCCGATTTTACAGAAGGTAGAGTTAGCGAGAGCAAGAAAATCAGCCAGGCGTGATAACCTATATTTAAGATTTTTAGCATCCGACAGTAAATGATATTCTTCTTTCCTAATATGTCAGTAGTCTAGGGTTTGTGTAGCAAACCTCCATCTTTTCTATACATTGACAACGAACTAAATATCTCAACATAATTTGTCACGTATTTTTTTTTCGATTTTCTTTTCCCTAGCTTGTCTGTGATTATATTGAGACAGATTTTTTTTTTTAATCACTCTCTGTCCTTATAAATTAAAATTACATTGTATATACTTTTATAACAGTTTTTCCTAGCGATTTTATTAAAATAAAGGTCTGGAGGTATTAAAAATAAATAAATAAATAAATGCTACATAAATCCTCAAGATATAACAAATTTGTGTTTACAGTACTCAAACTAGGTTTTTATAAATGCTTATTTTACTTGTGGAAAAAAAAAAAAAAAAAAAAAAAAAAAGCACTAGCAGTAGCATCTATATATAAAAGAAGACTTCCTGAGTGAGGGGGTGATCTATCAACGCCCAGACCAAACCCCTGGACCTAGAAGCATGAAATTTTGTGACAATGTTCGTTCTATGACGTAGGCATCCACTAAGAAGCGATTTTACAAGATTCGCCCCCCAAGCGGGGGAGGGGGGGGGGCAAAACCTGATTTCACAAAATCCTTCATATCTCAAACAAAAAAACAGATATCCGTAAAATTTTTGCTTTAAAATATAGTTAACACAAATGTCTAAAAATCAATTTCTGAAATTCTCAAATCTCGGTCCTCAAGGGGGGCGCAGGGGGCAAAACGTGATTTCACACGCGTAAAACGTGATTTCGCATAATCCTATATATCTCAAACAAAAAAAACAGATATCCGTAAAATTTTTGCTTTAAAATAGAGCTAACACAAATGTCTAAAAACCAATTTATGAAATTTTCAAAATACGGTCCCCATGGGGGACGGGGGGGCAAAACGTGATTTCACATACGTAAAACGTGATTTTGCATAATCCTACATAATCTCAAACAAAAAAACAGATATCCATAAAATTTTTGCTTTACAATATAGCTAACACAAATGTCTAAAAACCAATTTCTGTAATTTTCAAAATTCGGTCCCCAAGGGGGACGGGGGGGCAAAACGTGATTTCACATGCGTAAAACGTGATTTTGCATAATCCTATATATCTCAAACAAAAAAACAGATACACGTGAAATTTTTGCTCGAAAGTATACATAATAAAAATATCTAAAAACCAATTTCTGGAATTTTAGAAATTCAGCCCCCAGGTGGGGCAACAAGGGGCGGGGCTATGGGGCAAAAACAAATGAAAATACAGTTTGGCCGTTCAAAATTGGTACAGACAGGTTTTAAAGGCCTGCAAGTCGAATGGGGATATTTTAAAAAGTGTTAAGTTATTAGGAGGGGCGTGAAGGGGGGAGGGGAGAGGGGGGGGGCAAAAAAATAAAAATAGTGTTATCGTTCAAAATTGGTATATAGAGGTTATCGATACTTACAAATCGATTGCGGATATTTTCGAATTTTTAAAATTATTAGGAGGGGCGGGAAGGATGGTGGGGCGGTAAGGGGGGGGGGCTATGGGCAAAAACAAATAGAAATACAGTTAGGCCGTTGAAAATTGGTACAGATAGGTTTTAAAGGTCTGCAAGTCGAATGGGGATATTTTCAATTGTGTAAAGTAATTAGGAGGAGCAAGAAGGGGGGGGGGAGAGGGGGGGGGGCAAAAAAATAAAAATAGTGTCAGATCGTTCAAAATTGGTTCTTAGAGGTTTTTGATACTTACAAATCGATTGCGGATATTTTTGAATTTGTAAAATTATTGGGATAGACGGGAGGGGGGGCGAAGGGGAAAAATAATAGAAATAAGAGTTAGAGCATTTTGAGAATTTTTTCCGAAGGCAGTGAGAACCCGGTGCGACATTTTTCCTAATCAGATTTTGTTTCCCCTTTTTTTTTTCACGTGATAAAAATTAATGCAATTTTGAGAATTCATTATAGTGATTCATTTAAAAATAGGGACCAGCGAAGCGGGCGTTGCCTGCTAGTCTATCTATATATTAATAGACAAGCATGACATTTTTGGCACATTTTTAACCTATTAATTATGAGAGTAGAGGATTGAAAGTGATATCATTCGACAGGTATGATTAGCCAGATATGCAAAAAATAAAAATTATTTCCTTACGATGCCAAGAAGGTATTTAAAAATTACTTTTATTTTTCATGCATTTTCTTTTTTTATACACGTATTCTTTTATATTGAAAAATACCTAAAGTAGAAAGTTGTTAAATCTGGCAATTTCTGAAAACTCAAATAACACCATAGACACAGTAATTTGTATAATGTTGCATCACTATACTTTCGACAACAGATTTTTTATTCTAAGAGAAAACAGCCATTAGATGGTAGAAATTTGAGTGAATGAGTGGTAGATCGAAAGTTTATACTTTTGAAAATAATCGCAAGTTAAAAAAGAATTTGACTTATGAGAGTTCTATTTTTTTTTTTTTAAGATCTAATTTCTTTTTTCTTTTCTTTCTTTCTTTCTTTTTCTTCTTTTTTTTCTCTTTTATGATTTACATCAGCCCTAATTTTAAGACATATTTTTGAGCAAAAACATAATGCACTCCAATTAACTGAAATTGACTACTTATTTTTAAAAAAATAGATTTATTACTATACACAAGCGAAGTAATGACATCACTGAGTATCCGTGGGGCCAAGTGAAAGATTCCCTATGTTAATCGTCCATTGTATATTTTTTTTTTTTTTTTTTTTAACATTAAAGAATTATTTCCCAATTTCAATTCCCATATTTGGATATATAGTTATATATAAGTTACTGTCTGTGTGTGTTAGATTGAGTTATTTTTTCTGTAAAATTCATAAAATTTAATTTTAAATTTCAAAACTGTAGAAAAATAAAATGATAGACTTCTATTTTTTTAATATAAACATAAACATTTAATTTCAACGGAATGAGATTTCATTTCAAAGGAACATATTTGATATCAGCCGTAACAGGCGTAAAAAAAAAATAATAATAATAATAAGAGATCGGCAAATTATCTGGCGTACATATTTAATTTCCTTTCAAAATCCAATGGACGATTAATATTAGAAAATCTTTTACTTGGCCCCAACGATGGTCAGTGACGTCCCACTTCGCTTACGTATATCTTCTACATATATATAAGAAGAAAGTAGACGATTTGGAAAAACTTTTGATTTCCAGTCTTTTAAGAATTTACACATTTTGAGCTTGCATTTCAATTGATTGAAATTGACTACTTATTTTTAAAAAAGTGGATTTATTACTAGCTTCTGCATGTATAAGGAACAAATAGAAGATACGGAAAAAATTTCGATTTTCGGTTTTCGAGGAATTTACACGTTTTGAGATTTCCTTGCTTTTGAATTAACTGAAATTGACTACTTATTTTTTAAAAAATTGGATTTATTAGTCCATCCTCTGCATATATAAGAAGAAAGTATAAGATTCAGAAAACTTTTAGATTTTCGGCTTTCGATGAAGTTACACATTTTGAGATTTCCCTAACTTAATTTGACCATTTTTAGGAAATATCTGTCTTTTAGAGTTCAATCATTGAACTTTATGAACCAATGGAATTAATATTTATTGAAATTTTATTTTTCCGACTGAGTGAAAATAATGCCTGGACCGGGAATCGAACTCCGGATCTTTGACTTACAAGGTCAAGGCTCTACCAATTGAGCTATCCAGACCGACAACCCGGTCAGCATTACTCTTTCAGACAACCTATAGGCAGAAACATCTCTGGTCTATCATGTAGATAGCTCAACAGAAATAAGCTGCAGGAAATGGAAAACACCATTAGATAATGGGAGAAAGAAATACAAATTTTTTTTAAATTAAAATCACACAATCAACTGTGGAAGAAAATCATATTTATTGAAATTTTATTTTTCCGACGGAGTGAAAATACTGCCTGGACCGGGAGTCGAACTCCGGATCTTTGACTTATTTATTTAGTTAGACTGAGGCATTATTTTCACTCAGTCGGAAAAATAAAATTTCAATAAATATGATTTTCTTCCACAGTTGATTGTGTGATAAGTCAAAGATCAGGAGTTCGACTCCCGGTCCAGGCATTATTTTCACTCAGTCGGAATAATAAAATTTCAATAAATATGATTTTCTTCTACAGTTGATTGTGTGCTTTTAATTAAAAAAAAAAAATGGAATTAATTTAACCGAATTTGATATTTTGTTGGACCTTGGTTTGGCATGGTGCCATTTAGTGTTTGGGCTATATCACCCAAAAGGGGCGCTTTCATGCTACGATTACCTCTCATTTCAGGAAAGGCTCAATACCTACAGTGCACCAAACTTAGTGAAATATATTAAGTAAAACCCTGCTGGTTCAGCTTGGGTATATATCAACAAACAGTTGCCGCAGCTGTGTTGCAATTTAATTCCGTTTAGGTGAATTCAATATCTTTGCTTTGCCTTGATTTGAAAAAAGAAAGTGATCGACTTTTGACCACTGGGCGATACTAGTATATATTAATATGCAAACATGAAATTCGTGGTACACTTTTAAAATATTAATTATGGGAGTAGAGATTTGAAAACGTATCATTCGAAAGGTATGATTGGCCAGATTTTCGGAATACAAAAATTATTTGCTTACGATGCGATGTAAAGAAGATATTTTAAAATACTTTTATTTTTTATGCATTTTTTCACTTTATAACACGTATTCTTTTGTATTAAAAATTCCTAATATAGAAAGCTGTGAAATATGAAATTTTTTTAAATATCATATCAATTTTTTCATTGAAGTAATAAAATGAGTGAAAACTTCGCATTTAAATCAAAATTAAATAAATGGTATAGGAGATCAAACTTTTCTTTCAGTTCCAGTAGAGATTTGTGAATATGTGAAGCCCCATTGCAAAAGAACCGGAGGATCGTATGATTTAACCACGGAGAAGGAAATTATATGTTTATGTCCGGAAGGATCTGAATATCGAATGGATATCGGTTGTCAGGGTAAGGTTGTAGGCTGTAACTTTAATCCTTTAAGGTTCATTAATTTCACACTGAAACCAAACATTAAAAAAAAAAAAAAAAAAAAAAAACTATGCAACATATTTTTTCTTTGTTTTAAACGGTTTTTTAAGTTTTGTTCTCTCTCATTTCGATATACAGATTGCGAAATTTAGCAAGTAATGCTTCAGAGGAAGCTACATAAAGAAGTCACATTATTTATTTATTATATATATACATACATTAATAGATAGGACCTAATATATTATGTAAATTTTTAAGTAGAACCTTGTTGCCTTGACAGTGTATTAGTGTCGAGTTTTTTTTTTTTTTTTTTTTTTCTTTTTTTTCTTTTTTTCCTTTCTTTTTTCTTGACGAAGGGCGTGAAATTACTATTTTGACCTGAAACAAATGTTGCAAGTTTTTACAGTTTACTTATAAAATCTTTTATTTATCAAATTATCTATTATTTGAGTTTAATCACTCTAAATTTTTCAAACTAAATATTTATTGTAAATGAAAATTAAAATAATTTTTTTTCATTTTACATATTTATGATCAATTTTGTGTCTAATAACAATTTTTTAAATTAGTTTAGCAAATTTCAAACTGCAAGATGTCATAAACGTTATAAGGTTAAAACTATTTCAAGGTTTTCTTTTTTATCTTAATTTACAATAGGCGATCAAATTATTAGAAAGTTTTTTATTTCGAAATTTTTAATTTTTTTCTGAGGAAATACTGAACAAAATTGTCTGGAACTTCAGACACGTAAATAACATTATTGGGTTCACACTAAAATACAAACCCACCTTTCTCAAGGAGGACAATCTACGCAGACCTCTAAGCGTCGTCAATTTTACCTTAATCCACATTACCAAAACCTATAGAATTTAGTATGAAAATCATCCTGATTAACATAATGCTGCAAATGCCACCTCTAGTATTTTTTAGGCACATAGATAACAAAATAATAATAATAATAATAATAGCTCTATGAAATTTCTTTCACAGTCTTTACGTGAATTCTGAGACCGAACTCTTATTACTTTCCATGGCATACAATTTTTTGCAATAATCTATATATATAAAAGAAGACTTCCTGAGTGAGGGGGTGATCTATCAACGCCCAGACCAAACCCCTGGACCTAGAAGCATGAAATTTTGTGACAATGTTCGATCTATGACGCAAGCATCCACTAAGAAGCGATTTTAGAAAATTTGCCCCCCAAGGGGGGGAGGGGGGGGCAAAACGTGATTTCACAAAATCCTTCATATCTCAAACAAAAAAACAGATATCCGTAAAATTTTTGCTTTAAAATATAGCTAACACAAATGTCTAAAAATCAATTTCTGGAATTCTCAAAATTCAGGCCCCAAGGGGGGCGCGGGGGGCAAAACGTGATTTCACACGCGTAAAACGTGATTTCGCATAATCCTATATATCTCAAACAAAAAAACAGATATCCGTAAAATTTTTGCTTTAAAATAGAGCTAACACAAATGTCTAAAAACCAATTTATGAAATTTTCAAAATACGGTCCCCATGGGGGACGGGGGGGCAAAACGTGATTTCACATGCGTAAAACGTGATTTTGCATAATCCTATATATCTCGAACAAAAAAATAGATACACGTGAAATTTTTGCTCTAAAATATAGCTAACACAACTGTCTAAAAACCAATTTCTGGAATTTTCAAAAATCGATCCCCAAGGGGGCGGGGGGGCAAAACGTGATTTCACATACGTAAAACGTGATTTTGCATAATCCTACATAATCTCAAACAAAACAACAGATATCCGTAAAATTTTTGCTTTAAAATATAGCTAACACAAATGTCTAAAAACCAATTTCTGGAATTTTCAAAATTCGGTCCCCAAGGGGGACGGGGGGGCAAAACGTGATTTCACATGCGTAAAACGTGATTTTGCATAATCCTATATATCTCAAACAAAAAAATAGATACACGTGAAATTTTTGCTCGAAAATATAGCTAATAAAAATATCTAAAAACCAATTTCTGGAATTTTAGAAATTCAGCCCCCAGGTGGGGCAACAAGGGGCGGGGCTATGGGGCAAAAACAAATGGAAATACAGTTAGGCCGTTCAAAATTGGTACAGAGAGGTTTTAAAGGCCTGCAAGTCGAATGGGGATATTTTAAAAAGTGTTAAATTATTAGGAGGGGCCTGAAGGGGGGAGGGGAGAGGGGGGGTCAAAAAGATAAAAATAGTGTTATCGTTCAAAATTGGTATATAGAGGTTATCGATACTTACAAATCGATTGCGGATATTTTCGAATTTTTAAAATTATTAGGAGAGGCGGGAAGGATGGTGGGGCGGTATGGGGGGGGGCTATGGGCAAAAACAAATAGAAATACAGTTAGGCCGTTCAAAATTGGTACAGATTGGTTTTAAAGGCCTGCAAGTCGAATGGGGATATTTTCGAAAGTGTTAAGTTATTAGGAGGGGCGTGAAGGGTGGAGGGAGAGGGGGGGAGCAAAAAAACAAAAATAGAGTTAGATCGTTCAAAATTGGTATATAGAGGTTTTCGATACTTACAAATCGATTGCGGATATTTTCGAATATGTAAAATTATTAGGAGGGGCGGGAAGGGGGGGCTACGGGGTAAAAACTAATAGAAATACAGTTAGGCCGTTCAAAATTTGTACAGATAGGTTTTAGAGGCCTGCAAGTCGAATGGGGATATTTTCGAAAATGTAAAGTTTTTAGGGGGCCATGAAGGGAGGGGGCGGAGGGGCAAAAAAAAATAAAATAGAGTTAGATCATTCAAAATCAGTACATAGGGGTTTTCGATACCTACAAATCGATTGCGGATATTTTCGAAATTTTAAAATTATTGGGAGGGGCCGGAAGGGGGGAGTGGTGAGGCAAATAATAAAAATAGAGATAGATCGTTCAAAACTGGTTCTTAGAGGTTTTTGATACTTACAAATCGATTGCGGATATTTTCGAATTTGTAAAATTATTGGGATAGACGGGAAGGGGGGGCGAAGGGGAAAAATAATAGAAATAAGAGTTAGAATATTTTGGGAATTTTTTCCGAAGGCAGTGAGAACCCGGTGCGACATTTTTCCTAATCAGATTTTGTTTCTCTTATTTTTCACGTGATAAAAATTAATGCAATTTTGAGAATTCATTATAGTGATTCATTTAAAAATAGGGACCTGCGAAGCGGGCGTTGCCTGCTAGTCAATATTAATAAAATCAGACTTTTTTTTGTCTGTAAATTTGTCAGAAACAAAAATAAAAAAAATGCGATATATTCACGTTTTACACACCGTGGAAGACGAAAATGATTCCAGAAAATTTTGTCTGTGTGTGTATGTCGTCGTTTTTGTATGTCTGTAACGCTATTTTTCTCCGGCTACCACGTGAGAACGGCTAAACGGGTTTCAACGACGCTTGGCGGGAATTTAGGTCTTTACCAACTTAAAATTATATCTATCAACTTTTACGAATTTTCCCCCCATTTTCCCCTGGGGGCAAAGGTCAAAAACACATTTATAAGCATAACTCGGCTCCAAATTACTTCATAGTAAAGAAATTGCACATGGAGTGACAAGACATGATTACAAATAAAATATTATCCATCATTTAGGATTTTTCGACTTTTAAGGGGAGGGGGGGAATCGATTTTATGTGGGAAATTTCGCAAAATCCTGATTTTTGAGCAGAACTCTACCAAAAATGGAACAAAGATGTTGAAAAAAGGCTACGCGACTTCTTTAGGATATTTCCAAAAACATATCTTTGGGTTTTTTGTGACTTTTTGGGGGGGATGGGTTTCGAGAGGGCAAAATCGAGACACTTCTTTTAGCACTAAATTTGTCTTGGGAAATCTATGGAATCTGCTGTCACGAAATTTAGTGCGTAAATTGTTTATATGCATCCGACACTTATTGTAATGGAATTTTACGATATCTCTACCTAACCCATTTTGGAGTCGGGGGCAATAAACAGATGTAAAAACACTTTTTTCTGTTTGAATTCGCCTTCAATTATCTTAGAATGGCGATTTTCGGTGTGTGAATGTTGATTGAGTGTACGCATTATGTATTTTAGTGGGATTTCGCAAAACTTCGAATTTACCCGCTGGGGAAGGGGAAGTAAGAAGCGGTAAGTTCCTGCCGGAAACAGTGGGAACCCGAACTCCTGACGTTAAAAATCTCTACCGAACATAGCGGGAAGTTTAATTCAGGTTATTAATAATGATATAGGATTTTGACAACTCGTTTAATATACTGTGCAACGAAACGGGCAAAGTCTGCTAATAAAATTATGTAATAAAAAAATCACGACTTTTATTTCTATTTTTCATCTTGTATTATTACAAAATTCCTTTATAGTGTTTTAGGTACGCATAAATAATTAATACATCGCAAAATTGCTTTCCTGAGATAAATTAGAAGAAAATTACCACTGGATACGTGTTCTTTTCCCTATCATCCATAACAGGGGCAAAGGGGTACATTTCGCAAAATCCCTTTATAATGCGTGTTGAGTACACATAGCGAAAACAGATACCAAAAAAATTGTTGTCCTGAGATACTTTCGGATAGATTTACGCTTGGAAAACTGTCCCCCCCCCTCCCATTCCTATTGAGGAGAAAAGGGGGAATTTCGCAAAATCCCGTCACTGTTGGTGTTTCATGCAAATAAAAAACCCACGAATCAAAATTCGTGAATGCGGGTTCCATAGATTCCTCAAGACAAATTTGACGTAAAAAGGGGGCTCTCAAATCTGTCCCGTCGTAAATTACCCCCACCAAAAAAAAAGAAAAAAAGAAAAGAAAAGAAATCGAAAGTTACAAAACATCTTAAATTGTTTAATAGAAATACACTTCAGAAGAAGCAGAGCCTATTTAACTTTTATGTGTCACTTTTGAAAGAGTCTGTGTAAAATCTGGATTTTGTAGGGGACACCGTGGCGGAATGGGGAATCGGGGTAGAACGGGATACAGCATTTATTTCCAGCCAGTGGCGCTAGCATAGTACGGAAAAGCTTCACGATCCCCAGTTTCATGCAGAACATTTGCGTTTGTCTGATTGCTGCAATTAATTAAATCACTTTGGCAACTTTTAACTATAAATTGTGTATCTTACTGTAATATTGGAAATTTTCGAAGCAAGGTAAATCTTCTTTTCGTATTTTGTTCCCAATTAACTTTAATTCCATTAAATTAGTCATGTTTTTAAATATATTAAACCATGATGCAATGGTCGAAACGTTAAGGGTTATTGGTAGTCACGTGACTTTTTTTTTTAATTTTAACGAGCGGGGCAGAGCGGGATGGAGAAAGAGAATGCCGGAAGGAGAAAGTTTCTGGCTAAAGAAGCTAAACAGAGTGCTGCCAAGATAAAGAAAGTCGTTCAAGATAAGAAGAAATGTTCAGGAAAAGGGCGTAAACCCAGGAAGCAGAGACCAAGCAAACAGGATGAGGCGTTAGAGGACAGCTCAGATGAAAGCTCTGAGGAAGATGAAGACGCGTCATATTCCCAAGCAGCACGGAAACGTTCTCTGAACGTTTAAAAATAGTTCTACTAACACGTTCTATGAACGTTCAGCTTGAACGTTTTATAGACGTCTATTTGTCCATCTTGAAGACGTCGAATAATACGGTACAAAACACGTTCTGCACACGTGTAAACATCACCATTGTTTCTATAGACACGTTCTCAGAACGTTCTTCATGCACGTTTTTGCAACGTCCTGAACGTTGTTTGAACGTTTTAAAATCGTTCTTTGAACGTTTTAAAACGTTCTTTGAATCGTTCTTCCAACGTTCTTTGTACGTTTTAAGGGGACATACGACCCTTAGAACATCGATTTAATTATAGTCTTTTTTAAAGTAAATCATTGTTAACTACGCTTCATTGAACATGTCTAATTGTTACATATAAGTTTATTATGTATTTTGGAATATAATTTAAATTCTGTGGTGAATTATTTAATAATTTATGTGTTAATAATAAATGCGTTTTTTTTTTTTTTTTTTTTTTCCACCTTACGCGCAAGATATCTCTGAAACTATTTAATATTTTTTCTTGAAATTTTCACAGATTATGTAAAATATCAGATCCTTCAAACTGAATCTAAATTTGTATCCCCCCCCCCCCATATTTTTTTATACAGGTGATACTTCAGATTTTATTAAAAAATAAATTATCTTTGAACTTTTTTTTTTTTTTTTTTTAACCTAAATTGGAACAAATTTAGGTTCAGTTTGAAAGATCTGATATGTTACATAATCTGTGAAAATTTCAAGAAAAAATATTAAATAGTTTTACAGGTATCCTGCGTGCAAGGTGAAAAAAAAAAAACATTTATTATTAACACATAAATTATTAAATAATTCACCACAGAATTTAAATTATATTCAAAAATACATAATAATCTTATAGGTAACAATTAGACATGCCCAATAAAGCTTAGTTAACAATGATTTACTTAAAAAAAGACTATAATTAAATCGATGTTTTTTGAAGTTCTAAGGGTCGTATGTTCCCTTAAAATTGTGTGACGTGTGTACTTTATTTATTTTTTTTTTCTCTTTTCCTTTACTTTCTTTCTTTTCTTCTTCTTCTTCTTTTTTTTTTTTTTTTGTGTGTGTGTGTGTGTGTGTTTGTTTGTTTTTGTAAATTACTGTCATAGTATTATGCAATTTTACATAAATGCATTGAAGTATAATATTATTACATAGAAAGCAATTTCTCGAAATCTATTTAAATTGACAATAACAATAATTTTTTTAATTTCAAAGTTTTTTTAATACTTTAAATGTATATTTTAACAAAGACATTGTTAAAACACACTGTTAACATTTAAAGACACTGTTAAGATTTTAAGATTCCTCTTATCAAATTTTTATTTTATTTTTCCATCGATTGTGCATTATTAACGTTTAGTTACATAATTTAGATATTTCTGACTATTAATTAATCATTCATAGATAAAATTTAAAAAATATTTTTTTTTGAATGATGAAATTTATTCCCAAGTTTCAGCATTTAAATATAAAAATATTTTTAAAACATTAACTTATGAATAAATTTACCTAAACGTGTGTAGATTCTATTTCGAAATTATTATAATGCACAACAGATGGAAAACTAAAACAAACATTTGTCAAGAGGTACATCTAAAATATTTTCAAAAGACTAAAATTTAAAAAAAATTTGCTATTGTAAATTTAAATAGATTTCGAGAAATTTTAATATACTTAACAATATTATATTTTAATGCATATGTATGAAAATTTTATTTAAACTATTGACTTACGAAATTATAAATTTTCCATCTATATGCGCTGAAATAAAACAAAATAAAATTTTAAATTCCAGAAACGTACTCTTTTTTTTTTAAGAACTTCCTGCCAACTAATTTTTAATATTATCCCTTGATTTTGCATTACTATAATGTAATAATAACATCTAAACATATCTGATTTTTATTATTTTTATTATTTTAATTTTTTTGTGGATTCATTAATAAGTTAATGTTTTAAAAATATTTTTATGCTTAAATGCTAAAAATTAAATTTCAGCACTCAAACACAAAAATATTTTTAAGAAGTATCTTACTTATCACTCTACTACAAATTAATACTCAAATATATTTATCGTTAAACTATAATAATATAAAATTAACGGAAAAAAATAAAAGAACTAAAATGGAACATTTTAAAATTTTGAAATATATATATATTAGGTTAATTTGGCTTTAAATTTAAACAGTTTTCGAGAATTTTTTACATACTTAATAGAATTGTTAAATTTTGATGTATCTATATAATGTAAAATGAAAAACTTATCTGTGTTCTGTAGTTCTCTTTTTTCAACGTGTCGGGTGATGTGATGTTAAACACTCATTGCCAATTGCCATATGCCTATGCCATTGACTTTGCACTTTGGCTCGCAACATAGGCTGGCAACCTAGAGGAAGTTTGGCGACAGCGATTTGGCGTTTGGCGAGATTTAACAAAACACACTATTATTATTTTAATTTTATTATTAAAAAGGAATTAATTTATTTTTAGTCTATGTATTTTTTTTTTTTTTCAAAAATTTTTAATAAATTTTTTTTAAATTGATCGTAGTTAAAATACTAAATGCCTGTTTAATTCGTTTGCTTAAATGAATTACACGCACTGTTATTTTTATGAAAGAAAACTGTTAATGAAAATTAATAAAAATTGCATAGAAAAACTATAATCATAAAGAAAGAAACACAATAAAATTGTTAGCTTTTTTATTTGTTCCAGACTGAATATTTTAAATTCATATGGAATATTTAGAAATTTATATTTATTCTTGCTGTTGTGTTTTGTTTTTATTACTTTTTTTGGGACGTTACTTTTTTTTTTAATAGTTTTAGACAATGTGATAATGGAAATATAGTTTTAGATAATGTATTCTGCCACTGTCCCAGAAATAAGACGATCTGCGGTAGTATGCTTAATTTCTTGAAATTTGTTATAATTCTTAAATAGTTTTTACTAAAACTTATAAAACTCACTAATTAAGAAAAAATTTGAAAATTAGTTTGGCAAATAATGGGTTAATAGAAAAATCTGTTTAAACGGTATGAAACATAACTATTGTATTATGTAATTTGAAAACAATAATAATAATTTTATTCAATTATTGCAGCAATCACACATGTTTTACCAATTTATTAATTAATAAAAGAGAAAAGTTTTGCAGTTCGTATAAATTAGAAAACTCTTTCCAAGTACACTTTGTCAGTTATATCGTTATATCTGAAGTGAAATTTACCCCAATGATGATGCCTTAAACTGTATAGTGTTTTTAATTACGGAGAAAGAAATCTCATAAAAGCTTGCTTTATTATTATTATTACTATTATTATTATTATTATTATTATTATTATTATTACGAAAGGGAAAGCATGAAGTGGATCATTATTTTTTTATAAGCTGGTATATTGTTTAAAGTTTCCATACGTTCTACATACAATACCAAAGAAAAAAGAAAGGGCGAAAAAACCTTTACAACACTGAAAGTTTACATGCCCAATTTCGACTTATAGCTCATAATGTATCTGAAAACGATTGTAAAGCCCTATAAACTTATTAATTTTGCTAATCATATTCTACAGGAAACACTTCATTTTACAGCAGAATAATGTATGCTAATTCTGTTATTTTGTGCAAAATATACAACTTTTAAAATATGCTTTAAGGAAAGACCTCCCATAGATCCTAATGTGTCGGAATTGTTTTCTGAGTTTCTGTGCATAAAACAGTACTATTTTTATTATTCTCAATAAAAATAGAGCCAAAGTAAACCTGAACAACATATCAAAAATATAATATTCTAAAATTATTTACTGAATAAACGAGCAAAAATACAGATAGACAAACAAACCCAAATCACAAACGCTTTTTGATTTTGTTAGATTGTTGAAAAGCATAAAAGAACTAAATATGAACTCAGAAATTCTCACATATATCCCCCAATGCACCTTAATATTTTATTTGTCGCAAAGTGAATATTATGCTAATCATGCCACATTTTATACAAAGCATGTATTTAGGCATATGAATTACATAAATTATGTAATATAAGTGAACGTATGTATGTAATATATGTTTTCTTATGTTTTACGCTGTATAAAAATATAATAAAATAAGTTTTACTGAAATATCTCTGGTAGACCATAATATATCAGTGTTCTTTTCAGGCATCACCGCATCTAAAGCCCTAGTGCTATTTATACCATTTTCAGTCAAGAGCAAGACATAGTTAAATTGAAATATATACATATATATATAGGTTTTGGAGTATGTTAAAAATATTTATAAAATTAAAGCGCGAAGAAGCAGATCAAGAGATAGAAAAACTGGTATCATATAAGCTTGTCAACTTTGCTGGGAAATGTTGAAAAATAAAAAAAATAATGGCTTGTGTATTGCTAAATAAACACACACAAACACATATCTGGGATCGCACAGCGCAAGTATTATTCAACACAATTAACGCTCTATCTTTTTTAATACTTTCCAAGAAAACTGAACAGCATTTAAGATTTCGGTTCTTCTGTCTGTCTACTCTTTCCTTTCCTTGATTATTTTTAGAATAAGTTTAATCTGATATACTGATACATTATTATTCATCTGATTATGGCATGTTCTTTATTGAAAATAGTATAAAAATACGACTAGATTTTATACAAGGATTTACGAAAAATTAGGATATATTGCGTTCTATGACGAATATTTTCTAAAACATCCTGAAAATTTCGCTGTAATATCCTGAATATGAATGGAATTTGATCGAAGTGCATTTCTGTTGAGTTATCAGTTATGCGTTTTTAAAATTTTCAAATAAAATTGAAAAGAATTAATAACTTTTGTTTGTCTGTAGAATGGTGTATCAATCTGCCTGCGTTCTCATTTCCATAAATAGTTTTAGAATTCATTAAAATTAATATGTGTCGATCAGGTATTTAGTTTTATTAGAAAATTCCTTATTAATTATCTTGCATGTGGTACGAGTAATTTATGTAAAAGTATAAAAAATAATTCGAATAAATATTGGTCTAAAAGAGATATTTTTACTAGTTAAATTCTAAAATACTACGCTGCAATAATCATAAAGAAACTAACATACATATTTCTGATGAAATAAATTAAACCAAGGTTGATTAACTGTAATTGATTTAAAGGGCCTTAAAAATATTCGATATGATTGAAAATTTGTTGATGCGCATTTTCATAGTCTTATGCGTTTTAAATGACCAGTTAAATAACCAGTTATTATGAAAAAAAAAAAAAAATCCTTCTTTAATCCATTACCGTTTGAAAAAATGAATAGCAGCACATGGAATCGTAAAAAGTGAACGATTAGCTGTTTATGAAGTTGTTATTTTTAAGCTGATGTTTGATATCAAATCAAATTAATAGCAAGAAGATTAAAATTCTACAGGTTGTTTTGAAAATCTATTTATTTATTTTTTTATTTTTCCAAGTGCAAAACAAACATTTTTACAGAAATGCATTAAATTTGCTTAATAACTGCGAGTGAAGGTATAGAAAGTAATGAAAGTGGGAATACCTTGTATCAAGTTTTATTCATTGCTGAAGTTATACGTTTTAAGTAATTCTTCAAAAGATATTAATCTATATTCTGATAATCGGTATTCTTTTTCTTGAGAATGATGTAGAAAAAAGAATTTTTACTTCTTTATAAAGAAAAAAAAAATCTAAAATATGTAATATATAAAACTTATATATAAAAAAAAACTTCATTATTTAATTAATTAGAAATAACTAAATAAAAATACCTTTTTGCACTGAGAATTGCGTTGCATATTTTTATATATTTTTTGTTATTAATAAGTGAAAACTAATGTCAGATTAATAAAAATAAAAGTTTATAATTTAAACATTATTAAAGATTACAGTTTTATATTTACTACCCTATCTCTAGTAAAAACTTTTCGCTTTTAAAATTGACCATTTGCTATTTAAAAGCAAAAGGGAAAAATAACAAGTGAGAAAATCGCCAAGAAGCGAAATACGCGCATAAATTACCAACCGTCTCTGTACCAGAGCAGATGTTTTTGCGAATGCAAATAATTATGAGTTTCCGGTTTCAGCTCTAACGTTTCTAATAGCTAGAATTTTACATTCAAAAATTAATCCTTTAATATATTTCATATATATATATATATATATATATATAATTCAAATTTATTTTATTATTTCAAATTATATTATTTTTTTAAATATTTTCTAAAAGGTAGATTGATATAAAAATAATGAATTTGTAGATTCAAGTAATATTATAACATTCAGTATGTAAGTAGTTCAATATTTGAATAACTTCTAAATCAAAGAATTTTATCATCAAATATATAATATGTGTATATTATTATATTAAAATATTTTTTACGATTTTTTTTAAACAAAATAATGAAGTGAAATTTGAAAAAAAAAAATCACGAATAGTGTAAAATTTTTAAAAAAAATATATTTTTTAATTTGTAACAATATGACTTCCATAATTCACTACTATACATATTATATACTCTTTTCAGATATAGTGCGATCAGAATACATAAATTGGATTTAACATATTAAACATATAACAATTTTCTTGTAAAAAACCTAATGCATGCGTCGTGAAAAACACATAAAAAGGATTTTACATAGCAAGTTAAAATATATATATATAAAACCTTTTTTTGAAACACCAATTTCCGAGCTACTTAATTAGGATGCCTGTCAATTTTCTTGTAGTAATTAAGTAATATACGTGGAAAGACATCTAAAAAGGGTTTATGTAGCAAATTTGAAGAAAATCGTTCGAGCCCTTTTTGATAGAATTATATATATTCTCACTTACGATTTTCTACAAATTAACCTTTTCACCGTAAACCTTAAATTACATACGAATGTACATCTAGATGAAAGGTAAAATGGCGAGTTTGAAGAAAATCCGTGGAATCATATTTACGCACTTGCGAGGTTTAAAATTTCCATATTCATATAGAAGGCTTATAATTTTTTATTTTTATTTTTTTAACTAACCAACTAATACATACGGAAGGGCATTTAAATCGCGTGCATACACATATACACTGACGAATTGCAAAAACCATTTCTTTGTACTCTAAAAACATATAAATTAGGCAAAAGTGTAATATCGAAATACTTGATCGAATTAAATAATTCCATTTTATTCCAAAATATTTTCCAATACAGCAAACTAATATAACAATCAAATAATAATTTTATATAGAGTAAGTCAACAAAATTACATGATTATGCGTTCATTTTAATTAGAGTTTTCGCGAAGAGAAATTCAATTGCAAATATCAGATAATTATGATTTAAAATTATGTTAAAAAACAAAACCACCTCTTCACTTTTATTTCCCAATGAATATTATTATAAATTGTATCAACAAAATCAAGTTCTGCCTTGTTTTCAAAAATTTTATACATTATAACGGAAAATAGAGCACTTTGTCATTTTCGTTATAATTGTACTGAAACAGAACGTGTTACGACGGTGTTTCCCTTAACATTTTTTTTAAAACTGAAATTGCACGTTTTATGAATGGTACAAAACACACCTTTTTAGAACGTTCTGAATAATACTGCTTTTGAACGTCGAGTAGAACGTTCTTTTGACACGAAACACGGTGTTTGAACCAGTGTAACCGTTATTAGACGTTCAGAGAACGTTCATGTGCTACTTGGGTTTGTATTGTGATGACCTGTATTCAACATCAAATGAGTGTTGGGTGTCATGCTTTAAATGCAAAAAGTGGGCACACAACTCATGTGCAGGTATTGGAGAAGACGATGATGAATCAATATTCACATGAGAATTTTGCAATCCATAAGCAGTGTATTACTTAATATTTTGTACCTAAATTTGTGGAGAATAAACACTATTTTATTCTTTAAAAGAAGGAGTTTTTTTTATTTATTTTGAGGTCATAAAATTAAAAAAAAAAAAAAAAAAAACTCTTACCCTTTCATATCACTCTGAATTGATTAAAGTTACTGGCCATAAAATCCCCCCAAGAATATTTTTACTACATTCAGTATTGATATGTGAACTTCGAAACACTTTAAATACAAAAAATAATCTATAATATCTCAAAACCTATTGTACCCCATTCCACGCCATGCAAGGGGTAGAATGGGGTTGATTGAGTTACTTTAATTTTTTAAAAATATATCTTAACTTTTTTTTACAACTTTCTATACTACAGTTTATTTTAAAATGTATAAAGAAACTGTTTCTTAATATAGGATAAGGTTTTTTTTAGTATCTTAGACCTAAAACCTTGCTTAGTCTTTAAGTACCCCATTCTGCCCCGGTGTCCCCTAAATCCCCCCTCCCCCCCGACACACACACACAAAAAAAAAAAAAAAAAAAAAACTCCTTCCTTTAAAATCGAAAATTGGGAAATCGAAAAATTGGTTTTTATTTATTTATTTATTTTTATTTATTTTATTGATTTTGTCTCCCCATGTGCAATTTCTTTACCGCAAAGCAATTTGAAGCCGTATTATGCTCGCAAACGTGTTATTGCCGTCTGCCCACAGGGGTAAAGGGGGGATTTTTGAAAACCCCCGTCTTATTGTAAAGGCTCTAGATTCAAGCTTCACACCAAAATCCGTGACACATTCCCAAACAGAATCGCCATAGCAATGTTGATTCAGTGATGGAGGTATCTTTTAGATATAAAGATTAAGGGCAATGTGAAATCACGTGTTGCCCCTCCTCTCTTTGGAGCTGAATTTCTAAAATACCAGAAATTGGTTTTAAGGTGTTTTTATTTCCTATACTTAAAAGAAAAAATCATATGGATATCTGTTTCTTTCTTTGAGATATGAAGGATATGTGAAATCATTTTTTGGCTCCCGTGAAAATACGCTTTGCCGACCCCTCCTTGGCGGACGGATACCTAAAATTCCAAAAATGCTTATTTGGTATTTGTGTTTCTTACATTTTAAGGTAAAAGTAGTACGGATATCTATTTCTTTGTTTGATATATAAAGGATTATGTAACACCACCTGTTGCGCATGAGAAATAACATTTCGCCCTCTATCCCTTGTTGGGGACTGAATTTCTAAAATTCCAGAAATTGGTTTTTAGGAATTTGTATTAACTATATTTTAAAGCAAAAATCTTACATATATTTTTTTTTTTTTTTCTTTGAGATATTAAGTTTTTCTGAAATCCGATTTGTGCATGTGAAATCACGTTTTGCCCCCCTCCCTCCGTGAGGAGCGAATTTCTAAAATTCCAGAAATTAGTTTTTAAGTATTTCTATTATTTATCTTAAAATTAAAATTATACGGATATCTGTTTTCATTTCTGAGGTGTAACGATGTTTATGAAATCACGTTTTGTATCCCCCTTCCTCTTGGGGGGTTAATTTTGTAAAATTGCTTTTTAGGTGGTGCTTACATTATATGTTCTATAATCTGGCCCAGTTTCGAGTCAGTGGCTTCAGTAGATTGTGCTATGCATTGAGTCAGTGAGTGGGTGGAAGTACTATTTTATACATGTAGATAGATGTTTCAGATTCTTATAACTAATGAATCTGCAGATCATCAGCCTCAACGTCCTATTTGTATCATTCATTACACAGCAAATCATTTTTACTTATTACATAATATCTATATGATATTAACGTGGTCCAGTTACGATGAAATTTTATTGAAGCGATACGATAGTCACACATTTCATAAAGTATGAGAGGATAAAAAATAATATTTATTGGCAATATTTAATCACGCGGACTTAATTTAATGATTTAATCAGAAAAAAAGAGATTTGTTTGATGAGATTTTTTTTATACTAAAATGTATTTTAAAAGTTGCATCTTTATAATTTTTGCACGCATCATTTTAAAGATAGCAATACTTTAAATATATAAATAGAATACGAATTATACTCAAGCATGGACTAAAAAACACAATAATAAAAAGTATAATCAAAATAGTCACCAGATTTTTTTAAACAAAAAATTATGCCAAAATAAATAAATAAGTAAAAAAGCATCGCCAACATGGCAACAAAAATCGCCATGGGGGCTTATACGAAAATTGTATTGCCTGCGCAAGTATAACGATTAGGTCGTCAAACATGAATTTTATTTTGAAACCTTTCTTTTAATAGCTTTGTTTTCACTATCGCACAATGATAATTTGTCTCCAATAATAATTTGACTGCTGGTGATATACATTTCAAATTGGGTAGGGAAATTGATATAAGATTTGTGAGTTTCAAGTTTTAAATGTAATTAGAGGAAAGCAAATAAATGAAGTGCGAAAATTTCGCACGGGTTTGCTAGTTTAAAATAATTACATATATGATTAACTCACTACATAAATAGATATGATTATGAGAGGGGCCACCTCAACCCACCGTTGTATCTGACTGTTTATATCTATCTGTATATATGTGTATATATATATTTCCTTTTAACTCATAGCCTTGTGTTAATTCCTTTTAACTGGTAAATACTCGAATTGAATTTCATCCAAAATGATTGTTTAAATTTTTGGAATTATTTTGTATAGCCCTGTAAACTGATTACCAATTCTATGCCGATCATTTTTCAAAGATACTTTTCTTTTTCACATTCTATTAATGTTTGTTTATTTAATTAAATTTAATGGAGTGTAGTCATGTTAAAATGCACTTATAAGAAATAACGTCTATTGTTCGTAATGGTAGAAAATTCTTTTGAGTGTACCTATACACGAGCCACACTAGTTATACAAACAGATAAAAAGTTATTGGAACTCATTAATATTCAACCAAATTTGACATCAATGGATGGTTACAGTATGTCCTCGGAATTCTTCTGTATGGTCCTCTAAATTAATTATTTAGTCTAACCATTCCTTTTTAATTAAGAAAACATGCTCTTAAGCATCTTAGTAATGTATGTTAATTTTATTTTCTTGAACATAGCATAAACGCGTTAAAATGAGCTTGATGAAAAACTGGCCATAGGCTTTAATGTTCCGAAATTATTTTCTGCGTCTTTGGCAATGAACAATAAACATTATATAAAACAATAAAAAATATACAATTCATTCTATATAGCTCATGAATGCTTATCCGAAATTCGACGTAATTTGGATGATTAAGAGACATTGTCGAAACACTTTTGTGAAGTCCTGTACATTAATTTGAAGTATAAGCAACATTTTCTACAGGAAACATGCTTTTAAGCATCTCAATAATGGCTGCTAATTTCCTGTTCTTGGATGTAATACAATTACGTTAAATATAAACATAAAAATTTATACAGCTATTTCTATACAGAGCTGAACATGTGTGCCACTTTGCAAGTCAATCGGAGGATTTTTGCGGCCGCTGTTGCGTCACACAAATTCTGTCCAAAAGCCGTAAAGATAAGAAAAACTTTGGTGTGCTCCTGTACATGAACTATAAATAGAATACACACCCAAAACTTTGCAGCTATTTCTATGTGTTCAATGAACATGTGTACCAAATTTCAAGTCAATAGACTGATTTTTGCGGCCGCTATCTTGAGACACAAATACAGACAGCTACACAGACAGAATCCAAAAACTTTTGAGTCCCCGCATGAAGTTCTCCACTGACGTTTCGGCAATTATTATTCAATATGGTTTTTATATTCAACATTAGGCTACCAGATTCATATTTTCGCGTAAACTTAAATAAAAAATGTGTGTTTTGCAAAACAAATTGGCGCAATGGAACATTTTTACTATTATTTTTGGTTTTAGAGAATAAAAGTATGTAAGAAGCCAAAAAAAAAAAAAAAAAAAAAAAAAAACAATCTTATGAAGTTTTTTGCTAGCAGACCTGTGATAGGCGCCAAATAATTATTTTACTTTGAAATAATTAAAAGTTATCTGATACCAATGCTTATCTTCCAGAAAATGAAGGGTGACAATCATTGCGCTATACAAAATAAATAAAATTTTCAAAACCAACAGAGTTCAAAAATGTTATGCAAATTTTTAAAATTACAAGCTATGGGATTTAGTTTACGACAGGTTCGATAGGCTTGCCATAAATAACTATGAAGTGGTGCAGACGAATAAAAAAATTCTGTAAAATTCACTGAAGTGTCGAAACATGAATGTTTTCAACAACCCCTTGAATAGTTGCGATGATTTTGGAGTCATTTGCGTAAACTTTGTCTTCAGTACTGACACCTCAAGAACGAGTTAAAAGAGTTGGGATCAGGAGAATAGGGTGGCTAAGTGAGAACAGAAGACTCAAAATTTACTCTCCAAAGGGCTCTTCCAGGCAGTGCTGCCATATCTAACGGATTTTTGATTCAATACTCACCAGTAATTTTTAATTGTAGCGTTTACATAATTATTTCGAAGATTAATCGTCTATTATGTATATAAAATATCCCTTTTTAAAATTGTAGGTGATTATTGAATCAAAAATCCGTTAGATATGGCAGCACTGATTCCGACTTGTTGTGCAGCTCGTTTGATCGATTTCCTTCTGCTATTTTATAACGTAGTTCGTTTTTTCTCGATATTTTCAGGCCTTTTCACACTTGCTCGACGACAAAACCATGCTAATAAACTCATGACAAACACTACCAGTTTTCTCGAACTTCTGAATCAAACCTTTGATTTTTGTAACACTTGGACCAGTTGTCATCAATTTGTACTCGATCAAAAATTTTCTTTGAGCCACAATCAGGCTATTGCTATTACTTCTCGAATAGTGGACCTTGATGACCGATATACTTTTATACATGCTGTACTTCCTCATTATCACCTAAATAATGAACAGCAACATTAAGAATGCGCGTGCTCAAAATAAATTTCAACATGCTCTGCATTCAAAAAGCAAATTGTAAGTGATTATCGCCAACAGTTCAAATGTTATCAATTTCTTTTATGTATCTCAATATTTGTACCCTTGTAAAAGCTACATTAAAAAAAAATATTATAAAAATAATAAAAGAAGTATGAAAATTATAAGGCATTAATTATGGAAATTATATTTTAGTTTTTATCATTTTAGTCAACTAACTTAATTCTCAGAAAAATTTGTTGTGATTTTAAATTAATTACCTTAAGACTTTACATTAATTAAAATAATTAGAAAATCGAAAATTACTACTTTGCTTTGTTTACAATTTTTAGGTTCATATTTAAATCTAAACTTTCAATTATGTTTAATGGAGCTGACACATTGCTATATTTTACGAGTTTACCAAGCATAAGCTTCACTAATTTATATTCCACAACTAATTCCAATGATCGTATAGTAATCAAGAAAAACATGCCAATTAAATAAATTTAAAGTGCGTTGTGTTCTTAAAAAAATATTAAAAAAAAAAAAAAAAAAAAAAAAAAGATTAATAAACATTAAACTTCTGGAAAACAAAAGGTTCGAAATGGACTAGGAGAAACCTAGTAGCAGTTGAGATTTTAGAGTTAAATTTAAATAAAATAAAAATAAAGTACTTCTAGTCATCTAAGAAAAGCAGACTCAAAATTTATATTAAATTACAAATTCTTAATGAATTCTAATTAAGCTAAGTTACAAAAATTCAAAGATTCTGGTAAACAATTTTTTCTATATATTAAAAAAAAGTTTCTGTAGCTGGCGTCAAATTTTTTTGTCTGCGACAGCATCTTCTCGCGGAGGGCAAAATGCTCTGCATCATGGGAGGTATCAATGTGTTCCGAATGCTTCAAGAAAGACATTTCAGGTAGTTAGAAATCTGTATCATTTTTATTAACGAAATTATTAAATAAAAACCTCGGGTTTATAAAGGTACTCTATTTGCCATTAAAGAAATAATTTCTCTTATTACATCATTTTTCCCAATGACATCATTCTCCAGAGGGAAATAAGAATAATGTTATTACTGGTGTAAAAAAATAAAATAAATTCCGAAAACATCTTTTTTTTTTTTTTTTCCCTCTACTTTTAGAAAAATAATTTTATTACTGGAAATATTTATATTTATTTTATTTATTTGTTACTTTTTTGTGAATAACGAAGTAATATCGTGTCTGTATAACTAACCGCGTTTCTTTTTACCATTAAAGTGTATTTATTATTATTTTTTTTTAACGTTTTTTAAAATACTTTGGATAGATTTTGGTATACAAAAATATTTAGATTTAAATTCAAACTCAATTATAAACGAAAAATCTTCTTATTTAGCATTGATAATTTTTTAACATTACAGAATTAGACATTTCCATGATACATTTCATACTTCTAATTATGGCAAGAAAAAATTCACCTAAAATTTTTATAGATTTTATTTTTCGTTAATGTAAGAAGTAGGTAGGAGATAAGGTACTTTTCCTTTCGCCTGCGAAATTCTGGCCAAGCAAACTTTATTGGCGACAACAATACATTTATGGATTAAAAGTAGATTTGTAACTTAGATTTTTTTTTTCTTTTTCATATTTAAAGTTTATTTATATACGTTATTAAGGATATGACAAAATAAATGTTTTATTTTTTTGGGACAACACTTTTAAAAGCTAGCTTTAAGCAAAGCTTCAGAAAATTTAATTCTTAAAAATATAAAATAAATAAAATAAAATAAGTAAACGTAAAATAAGTTTCTTTAATTTTTTTCTTATTATTATTCGAAGTGTTTTGAAACAATTACTCTGTCTCAGGTGCCTAATGTTTGGCGTCGGTTATATCATTCTTGGCAACTTTATCGCTTCACCGCAAAATGGAAAAGTACCGAAGAGAATTAATAATTGAAGCTGCAGGAGGTTTTTCAAAATTAAAATACTAATAATAATAAACTTTTCTCTTTTCGATATTTTCGAAAGTCTAAAATTATTATCTAGCAGATCAATAAATACATACAGAGAGTATATACTGCCATAAATTAACTAAAGAAATTCATTAATAAAAATACGGGCATTAGAAAAAATAGGTTATAATTTTTTAAAAAGGTTATTCTAATTTAATTTAAAAGTTCTATTTTTTTTTTTTTTTTTTTTTTTTTTTTTTAAACAAGCAATTCTACCAAAATATTCCACCACCAAATAGTGACAAAAACTTAAATGTCCCCAAGAAGTTCACATACTGTATCTGTAACATAAAATGATCTAGATGTTACGAATGGACTCTTCCCAGCGTCGTCTGCTCAGTCATGTGATAGGGGAAAAGAAATAATCGAATTCAATCAAATATTGTTCTTAAGAACAAAAGTGTTAATATTTACTATAAAATAAAATGAAAGGAATACTGTGTAAACATTTGTAAACAGTAGAATAATTGTATTTATAAATTTAACAAGTTTTAAAAATCACTTTATGTGTTTATTTATTTTCACCTGTAAGAATCAATTTTTGTATTTTGTAGTGTAACTGTTACGTTAACTGATCTAGCAATAAATAATAGCTTGTATTTTTGGAATGTTTATGGATTAGAATTTGAAATTTTAAAATATTTTCAATTAAATTTAATTGCATAAAGGTGTTACAACAAATTAATTAACTTAGTTACTGGTGTAAATGTCTTTACACCGTACGATGTTGCACTGTCAATGATTTAAATACCAAAAATCAGAGTATTTAACATGTTCCCCATGAACATCAATTACAAATATAAACTAAATGATGATTGCAAATGTATACAGCAAACAAAAGATGATGAATAATGATATAAAATGGATTAAAAATGATGATGTATAAAAAAATATCACAGATTAAATACGATTGATCAAAAATAAGAATAGAAAATAAATATGTTATTTCAGAAATCGCTATTGACATTGAATATGGATATTTCCATTTTTTTTTCTTGTTTTATGCAGTATTAATTTTCCTATTCAGTGAAAGGTAAAGAAGTGAATATCAGCAATTCCTAATCAGCGAAAGGCAGAGCGCCGCAGGGGTTAATAAGTGAAGCGAGTCGGGGGCAGGCGAAGCTTTCCTCGGGGGTTGGTAAGCGGAGCGAGCAGGGGGCAAAGCCCCCTAGTTCTATAAAATATTGATTAATACACATAGATAAAATGCTAAAAAATAGTTTATATATATACAATCTTTCCTACAGAAAACATATTAAATTATTAACTGCCACATACGTTTCAAATTAACATCTGACTAAAACAAAACAAACAATTTATATAATGCAAAAGTTCCTTTTCTTTTGATAAGTTAAAGCAATCTTATATAAAATACAAAGCACTATAAGTTCAATGAACTTACATCATAAATCCGACAAAAATGGTGATCAAAGCTTCCTTGGTAATCCCAGAATTAGCAGGATCCATACCAAGACTAGATATAAGCTATCTCCTACGGACATTTAGCTCGGCTGTGTTATTTCACCTTCAAAATAGTTTACTCGAAGCCGTACCATTACGAGCAAAACATCATTTCAATCACGCAGCACCACGGGCGAAGCACTTAGTATCAACAAACTTTAGACATAGCGTAGAAATCCCACGGATAGCCAGAGGACGAACAAAACCAGTCGTATTATTAAATTTTAACAGCCAGACCGACGACACAAAACAAGATGATAAGCAAAGCGAGAATATTCAGCACAGATTAAGAATCAAACATAAAAAGCTCGATCGAGAGAGAGAGAGGGATTCTTACGTTAAGATCGAACATAAAGCTGGAACGGTGTCGTGCTCCAAGCGCACGTATCTAAAGCTCACATTAGAGGAATCGTGTTTGAAGCTCACAAACAGCAATATCTCGTGTTCCAAGCGCACAAATATATTCACCCCTTTCCCCAACGCATCAACTTGACAGGTGGGAAGAGACTAATCCCTCTTTCCGAAGAGCAGAGGGGGAGGGGGGGAGGTCGAGGAAGATGGTTTTTGAAGCGCAATTCAGTTGAGGAGTTATTTTTTGAACTAAGGCAGGAACTAGGAATTAAATTATTAAATGAAATTATTTTCTGCTTATTTACATAAATTTAACAAAAATACTTTCGGGGGTGGATAAAAAATATATATCAGGAATAATGGCCCGAAATGTTTGTTCGTGTATTTATTTAACGCAGTTTTATTTAATAAGTCAATCTTAAGTACTATATATGTTTTATATAGAATTCACAGATTATATATAAGACTACACATCATTTGTGGAATGTCTTTGTTATCAATGTTAATTGTTGTAAGTATTTTTTCCAGGGGGCAGGAATGAAATCGTCTTGCGCCCCAACACACAAAACAAGACTTTTCAACACGAGAGAGATTAACTGAGATAAAGAGACATTTCAACACCCTTTCCAGAATTTTAACTACCTCATTCATTTACTTATAATTATTTATTTATTTATTCATTTATTTATTTATTTTTGACAAGAGGATTAATTTTCCAAACTTTTCACATTTTTTTTCATACAAAACATCATTTTAAAGATTCGTTAATCACGGCCTACACAAAAATTACAAAAACTTCAATTATCGCCGTGATAGAGGAATAAAATCGCCTAATATGAAATTTTCCTTTTGTTAATTATGAAAATAAGGGGTGAAAATTTTTCGTCTTTACACGAAGTTTTTTCACTAGTATTTTTCAACAATAATCTCAATTCTATTTAGTCACAAGAAATTAATGATACAAATAGTATTACTAAATAAAAATCGTGGTGCCGATAACGCGGGAGCACTTTCATCCATGATGAAAATTTTTCTTTACGGGTTCAAAAGGGGGTGTATACCTGAAATAGAGTTCCAATTTTATTATACAAAAGTTCATTTTGTGTAATTATTTGTATTAATTGTTTCTTGTAATTTTGTATTTTTCATTTTCTTTCAGAAAGTGACGCGAATTTATGTGAAGAAGTATGTGGAAGCAATCCTGGAGTAAAATGCGAATCTGATCACTCAAAGAAACCACCAGTAACGTGTTCCTGTGAGGATAAAAGCAAAACATTTGATAAAAATGACAAACAATGTAAAGGTAAGGAAAATAAAATGTGCAAACTTTCTTTTTACATATATACGTAGACCTGTCAATTATTCCAATTTATTCCTCAATAACGTTAGGCTCTGCCTTACTTTCACACCAGAAAATTTGTACAGTTATACGGTAATATGTCAGGCATGCCGCTATTTTAATTTGTTAGCCGCTATTTTAATTTGCTACGGAGTATTTTTATCCCCGCCTTTCTTTCGTACTATTTTATTTTCAGAAAAATTTTCTTTAATAAATAACTACGATAGAATAAGAAAAAAATACTTTTAAAAAATAAATGCTATGGAATAAAGGCGGGGCTAAAATGACATCGGAATAAATTAAAAGGTTGGCATCTATTAATATGTACTCGCGATTAAATGAGACAAATATTACTCTACAAATATACTTGTGTGGAAAAAAAAGAGAGGCCTGATAATATTACGGAATAAATTAGAATAATTGGCTAGTCAAAATACTTACCTTAAAGATCCGTAGATCCACATATTTGTATATTTTAATAAAATGTGTAAACTATTTTAATACATCTTTATTGTTCGTTAAAGGTATGATTGGGATTATTCCTCATGTAATAATTTTAAACATCTCTATTTAAAGAAGCCTGTGTGATTTATGTTAGTTGATTGACTTATGAGTAATGAAAATTACATATTAGAAATAAAAATTCCATTTTGCTATTATTTTAAGTTTTTGTATCATTTAAAATAACATTACAAATTTAAAAGCAACAACATTTTCAGTCTCTTTGTCATACTGTATTTTTAAAACAATTCCATAATTTTAAAATACTCTTAAAAAAAAAAAAAAAAAAAAAAAATTATCCTATTAATCGTAAAAATTCCCATTTACGAGTTCATAAAATAGAAATTTCAGAATTTTATATGTAATTTTTATTTTTACCAAGGGAGATATTTTACTACTTATGATACATTTCGTAGATTAAGTTAGTAAGATAATTAGTAGTTAGTAGATAATTATATTAAACTCATGAATGCTCAAATTTTAAAGAAAAAAAAATCGCCTTAATAAGTTCATCTTTTTTAAATGCATATTTAGAATATACATTTATTTGACAGTTTTAATAGGTAGGATATTTTTTAACATAGACTTTGTTATTTTCTCCTACCCATAGGGTCGAGAAAGTATTCATTTAAGGCCAAATTTTCGAACGTGAGTTTTTGTTAGATTTACATGTTCTGAGATCCCCTGAATACAAAAATCATGTTTTTAGCGAATGGTCTGTGCGTCTGTCTGTGTGTGTTTTATCAGCATATCTCAGGAACAAATAGTAACAGAAATTCCAAGCTCGGAATGCTAAATGTGTATCATATAGGGATGCTACACAAAAATTTTCGTTGAGATGAAGCAAATGGTTCGTGTACAGGGACACTCAAAAGTATTCAGATACATTGCGTCTATGGGGGAAATTGCAGGTAAGTAGAGTTTAACATCTATAGACTGCACTAAACAAAATGAAACGAATATATATTTTTTTTCTAATAGAGATAGTCAACAGGGAAAAAAATTCTGTGTATGTAGTTGGATCAAGATTGATAAGTTTCAATGAATGTTGCGTGTGAAAATTGAGTGTATAATTTTAAGTAAACTTTTAATTTTAATAACACAATTAAATTCTATATAAATGTAGGTGCATAAATGAAACAGGGCGTTGTGGGGGGCGGTAGCCCCCTTCACACAGAATTATCATATAAAACTCTTCCGAAACCTAATTTGAATTGTTTAACATAGGTTTACATAACGGTACTCGTTATCTTACCACTTAATCTCCAACCTATATTTATAGTATTAAATTTCAGGGTAAGAGAATCTTGTGAGTGACACACCAGATTATTTTAAAACATTTTTTTAATCCTTTGTCTACTGCATGATTTTAAAGTCTTATTAGATTAAAATAAAAATTATAAAATCAAATTTATGAAAGAAAGTTAATAAGATTGTTATAAAGATCGAATGTATACACTCTTAAAATTTCACTAAAATTTGGAGAGTGAAACCTTAAATTAAACGGTTGTTTCTCTTATTGAAAATAAAAGTCCACAACCAGTATTTGCAACAAATTCCTGTAAAATTTAGAATACTGACCATTTATTAAACGTTACTTTCCTCCGTTAGAGAAAAGGTTAAGAAAGCAATAGCCTACTGAGCTAGATGCCTGCCGCGTGGCTCGGAAACTTGGCAACATTTCAAGCGGTAGATAGCGCCATCTGGTACGGATTGCGCGACTTTTTATTCAACACCAACAATTTTAAGAAGTGATATATGATATACATAATCGACGTTTCTTCGATTCTATTCGTCTTTTATGTATATCAAAACCCACTTTTAAAAATTTTTGGTGGCTGTTGAATAAAAAAGTCGTGCAATCTGTACCACGTGGCACTGTCTACCGCTTGAACTGTTGCCAGGTTCCCGAACCACGCGGAAGGTATCTAGTTTAGTAGGCTATGCGGAAATTTTGTGGCTTAACTTTATTTTTATGGCTAATGACTGGAATAGTTTTTCTGGTAACTGAGCTTAATCTTAGGTCCAGGTTCTTCCCAGTATATATCTGTATATACAGGGTGTCGCAAAAGTCTGTAGACATTTTAAAAATTCATAACTATTGACTGAATTGGTAGAATTGAACGCGGTTTACGAAAATATCATTCTCGTGAAGAGGAATTTTATTTTATTTTATTTATTATTATTATTTATTAATTTATTATTTTATTTTTATTTATTTATTATTATTATTATTATTATTATTTTGGTAAAGAAAAAAATATAGTTAAATTTTTTGTCGACGATAGTTAGACAAGTAGTTAAATTTTTCGCACGAATGTGGAAGAAAAATATACAAATGAAAGTCCTGTAAATCGGACAAATTTGCGATTAGAACAGTTTATTTCTTATTTTACCTCCTACTTGTGTATACATAAAGTTTTAATTCCGATGACGACTTGGTGGATAAAGCGCTATGTGAAGATGTTTTCCCACAGGTAAAAACCGCTGATTGAAAATGAAGTTAGCAGTATTATAACTCGTTTCCAAACTGTAATTCGCGGTGACGACGGTCACATAGAATAGGATTTTTATGCCTGTGAATATTTGCTTGCGAATAAGTACCGTTATGTGTGCACAGCGCCCTCTATCGGCAAATAGCAATATTATTATTTTTTCTTTTCAAAAATAGAGAAAAAATATATATATTACTTCGATAGTTTATTACTTCGATATTTTAAATACATCAAGGGTTGTAGACTCTGCCTTTTTTTTTTTTTTCAGCACACATTCATCAATAAAAAATATTTTCCTCCTCTTCCACCACTTTTTTCTTACTGAAATCGTTATTGTGTTTTTAAAGTAATATATCGGGATTAAACAATATAGAAATTAATGTATAAAAATAGTGGTAGCAAAAAAAAAAAAAAAGACATAAATATCTCATTTTTTAAGTCTCCTGGAAAAAAAGGCGGAGACTACGACCCCCTGATATACTGATATTTAATATACACTCATTGCCATAAACATTTGCGCACCAAGAAGTAATTGTTGGACCAAAATGAAACTTAACGTGAAGATACGTACTAAGCAGATAAGCAAATGATTAGAAACGCAGCGTGATTGCGCATTGTGTAATGCCACCAGACATAATCTGTACATAATCTGTACATAATCTCATCCAGACATAATCTGTACATAATCTGTTGCAGAGGGACGCTTTTTAAATTGAAATGCCGTTGAAGACAATACGAGCATCTGTCAGAGTCCGAGAGGGAAAAATCATCTGTATGATGGAAATCCGAGTGATCAGTTCGGCGAGTGGCCAGCCACCTAAGCCGTTCTGATTTTTCTGTAAGGAGGTGTTAGGACAAGTGAACGAGAGAAAGGTCGTTTACACGGCAATTAGCGCAGGACGCGCTTGACAGACCAAGAATCGAAAAAACTGTCACGTCATACGAAACATATGCATAGCGCCAACTGTCTGGTTGTCCTCAATCCGGACATATGCAATACCTACATGACCTGTCCCTGTGTCTGTACATACCATTGCAAGGCGCCCGGCTGAAGAACATTTACTATTTTCGCGCCCTTTACGTGTGTTACCAATAACCCGCCCCCTCTTCCGTTTCGAATGCTGTCGCGCTCGACGGGGTTGGATTGCTACCGAATAGAATCAGGTCGCCTTCAGCTACGAACCAATCCACATTTAATTTGGACAGTGATGGCAATCATGTACGTGTGTGGAGGCATCGTGGTGAAAGCCTCAATCCTGATTTTGCTTTACAGCTGTACACCGCGCCCACAGCAGGTGTAATGGTATGGGATGACATTTCATATGACACCCAGTCATCCCTACTATTGATCTACGGCACCATGACAGCCCAGAGGTATGTTCGTGACATCCTTCAGCCATATATGTTGCCACTTATGGCTGTGCTCCCAAGAGCTATTTTTCCACAAGACAATGCTTAGACACACATAGCAAGGGCATCACAGGACTGCCTCAGCCACAATACTACCCTTCCCTGGCCTTTCGATCCCCATATTTGTCACAAATCGAACATATTTGGGATAACTCGAGACGGCAAGTTGGGCAGCTTACAAGTTTAGATGAATTAGAGGTGCGTGGAACAAGATGCCTTAGGACATCATATGGGATTTGTATGCCCAAAGGCCCGCCCATATTTCCTCGTGCATTCACGCTAGAGGTTGCCCAACAGGGTAATAAAACCTCCATTCTTTCGTAATTTTTCTTGTAATAAATGATCATTTCGCTTTGAATTTGTAATTATTTACTTATATCAACGTTGCACTTACGTATGTAAAATTTCATTTCATTCTGACAATTCTTTCTTGGTGTATAATTTTTTATGTCAATGAGTGTATATATACAATTGCCAACATTTTAATCTATTTCGGAGCATTTTTAGCCCCGCCTTTATTTCATACCACTTTTATTTTATGAGTGGAATTTTTCTTATTTTATCTGAGTTATATATTAGAGAAATTTTTCTATGAATGAATTGGTGCAAAATAAAGGCAGAGATAAAAATATTCCGGAATAAGTTAAAATGTTGGCAACTCTGTATATATATATATATATATTCAGTCGGTAGAAAAAGTATCCGATCACTAGCAATAATCCCAGTCTAGAAAAAGTACACTTAATACTTCTTTGTTAAATAAATCCTTGTCAAGTCATGGTCTCAGTTAGTCTAAGAACATGATTCGACAAGGTTTTATTTAACAAAACCGGGTACAATTAATCAAACTTTTTTGATATCGGAATTATTTGCTAATGCTCGAATAGTTTTGCTGCCGACTGTATATATAAATAAATATATTCAGTATTTTAATTTTTTTTTTTCAATATATTCTATATATATATATATATGTGTGTGTGTGTGTGTGTGTTTCATTACTTGAAAAATTAATTTTTGGTAGTTTTGCAAATTAATTGAAATTGTTAAATTAAATAGTTTAATTAATCAATAGTTCTAGTTCAAAATTACATAATAAAGTTTGAGCAAATATTAATTTGCCGAATTTTTTATTTTTTGAAATGAGTACATCAAAAGTTGAAATTTTAATTTTGTTTATTGTTTTTCCAGAATGTAAAAATGGTCGATGGGTCAAAGATAACCGAGGAAAAATGAAATGCAACTGCAAACGTGGTTTCGCAATTCAAGACGAAAACACTTGTGCACGTAAGTTGAGATATAAAATTACAATGAATGATTATAAATTTAAATGTGTTAAAATTAATACAAAATAAACAAATATCTTTTAAAAAATTTTTAACGTAATAGTGAGTTTTTGATTCGTATGAAACCTAATTTTTCAACAACAATTTTTAACAATTTAAATATTCTACAACAGTTTACATTAGCAATCTATGTACATTATAAAGAAAAAAAAAAACATTTCAGCTGCTTTAAAACAAACTATACAACAAACTCCAGCTACTCTAGCTGGAATTTGTTGTATAGTTTGTTACTACTATAACTTTCAGCTACTATAGCTGGAATTTAATGTATAGTTTGTTACTACTATAACTTTCAGCTACTATACAACAAACTCCAAATGATCTGTATAATTGATTGGCATGAGTTCCGCGGATAATGCAAACCGCAGGCAAATTGCTAAAAGGCTGCAAATGAACGGCAAATTAAATCTGATAATTTCAATGTCTATCCTGTTTTCTACATATTTCAACTGTTAAAAAATGGAACGCTTTAACAATTAAGGAAATGTTTCCGGTTGTGGGCATAGTTTTGATTTTGACTTATAATTTTTGATAGAATATATATTATGCAAACATATGAATACCAGTGGAAAGCTAGAACCTTTAGCTAATGTTTGATGAAGTAACTGCATTGATTCGTCAACCAGAAAAACCTTATTACCAATTTTGTGAAGTGATCATTTTCTGCCAAAAACATTTTGTACCCGGTTGTTAGCACACTTGAAAAATCCTCAAAAAGTGGGAAAATAATAAGACAAACCACCATAAATACAGAGAACAACAAAACTTATTCATTTTGTAAGGATTCAGTGGCCGCAATAAAAACAGAAAATGGCATTTATTCGTGAATTTTATTCAATTTTATTCGTCATTTTCTTCGTCCTTCAAATCAGAAGTGTAATGCTTGGAAGTAAAGTAATTTGCATGTATATTAGCACTTTTCAAATGCATCAGACGATCACACGAGTTGCATTTGATTGAGATGACTCTTGTTAGGCACAGTGGCGGCAGGTGCTTCAAACAGATGATACAGAAGTCGACATCGTCAGATTGTTGAGACTCCAATTTTTAGGGCGTTTGGCTGGCACTTCGAAAGGTGGAGTTTCCTTACATTCTCTACGCTTCTTCTGGAGGGACTCGGATGCTTCAAGGAAGTTCATATTCTTTAGCAGTCGATTTTATGAATTTCTTATCCACTAAGTAATCCTAAACGGCTTTAACCAGCGCATTTAAATCCATTTCTTTTAGATCGGTTGATTTTTTCGTGGTTGACATTCCTAAAAAAGCCTAAACATACATATAAACACTAATAAAATATGGTGTTTTGATAAAAACGATCATATTTCACAGTTTGTAAGTCAAATACATGTTTTAAATTAAAACTACAAGTGTGCCCACAACCGGTTACATGAAGGTGCTTACATCCGGGAATGACAACCATTTTTATAATGGCAGAAAAAGCAATTTTCGGTCCACATTTTGGCTGAATTCGATATTGCATCACAAAATATAAGGAACATACTGCATAAATATACCTTGCATTTAGATTTTTGAATTAATTCATTTCGATTTATCGCATTCTGAAAAGAGTCACAAATCAATTTTGTGTAGCTTTTTCTCAGATTTTTTTTTTTTTTTTCGATGCTTGCACATACTAAGAAAATTCAACTATTCACTTCGGTGTTAGCACAAAAACTGCGTACTGTCACAATACATGTTTGTACAGTACTCAAATCCACCATACTTCCCATTTGTTAAAAGGTATGGTGGGGTGACCATAACCGGAGAATGCCCATAACAGGAGACATTCTATTCCATTAATTCTATTCCATATCTGTCATACTATTTCTTATTTATAAGCGCCAAAATTTTTGTTGATATTTATTTAATATACCCATTATAGAAGTGGTTATCCATCAATTATTTCTGAAATGATATGGAAATACACTGATGGAAAAAAAAATCCCAACACCAGGAAGGAGCTGTGCTAGATAAACGAAATTTGGTAGGCGTGTTTATACATCTGAAAGATGACGTCGATACAAATTTCGAGCTACGCGCATAAGTGTGGAGCTAGTAGCGACACTATGAACATGCAAATGAGGTTTGCTTTAAATAAGCGCTGTAAGGTTCGTGATCGTTATTTACAGTTGAGATTTGACGTAGTGGGTTGATGTTAGTCAAGGATGCCTCTAAGAAGACAAAGAAGTCATTATCAACAGCTCACTGAGTTTGAACGAGGTCGTGTAGTAGGGCTACGAGAAGGTGGGTTTTCTTTCCGCGATATTGCAGAAAGACTTGGCAGGAATGTATCCACTGTGCATGAGTGTTGCCAGCAGTGGTCAAGGGAAGGTACTGCCTCAAGAAGACCGGGTTCCGGGCGGCCACGTGGCACTACTGAGAGGGAAGACCGCCGTGTTCGGCGTATGGCTGTGGCTAATCGTACTGCGTCTGCAACTGAAATTCGAGCTGCAGTTGGCACCACAGTGACACAACGAACTGTTACAAATCGGTTACTTCAAGGACAGCTCCGAGCCAGACGCCTGTAGCGTGCATTCCACTGACTCCAAACCACTGCCGTTTGCGACGTGAGTGGTGTCAAGCTAGAGCTGATTGGAGAACGGAGTGGAGATCTGTTGTGTTTTCTGATGAAAGCCGTTTCTGCCTTGGTCGCAGTGATAGCCGTGTGTTGGTTAGAAGGAGGCCAGGTGAACGCCTGCTAGCGACCTGTCTGCGGCCTAGACACACAGGGCCTACTCCTGGAGTTATGGTTTGGGGAGCAATTTCGTATGACAGCAGGAGCACTCTCGTGGTTATCCCACGCACCCTGACTGCAAATTTGTACGTCAGTCTAGTGATACAACCTGTTGTGCTGCCATTCATGAACAGCATTCAAGGGGTGTTTTCCAACAGGATAACGCTCGCCCTCATACCGCTGTTGTAACCCAACATGCTCTACAGAGTGTCGACATGTTGCCTTGGCCTGCTAGATCACCAGATCTTTCTCCAATCGAGCACGTATGGGACATCATTGGACGACAACTCCAGCGTCATCCACAACCAGCATTAACCGTCCCTGCATTGACCGCCCAAGTGCAACAGGCATGGAACTCCATCCCACAAACTGATATCCGACACCTGTACGACACAATGCATGCACGTTTGCATGCTTGCATTCAAAATTCTGCCGGTTACACCGGTTACTAATGTACCAACATTTCACATTTGAAATGGCTCTTCTCGCCAATGGCTCTACCTGTGATCTTGAAACTTTAATCAATTAAATATGTTACCTAGACAAATGTATTGCTGAAATTTCATTACTGTACAATAATTTTTTCTTGGTGTTGGGATTTTTTTTCCATCAGTGTATTAAATAATATATTACTTAAAAGAAAACTAACTGTCATAGGCCGACTCTGTTCAGTTCCTCGCCATACATTTCTCATAAATTTTATCTAAAAGGCAAACTATATTCATATTAAAAGAAATGAACTAATTAAAGGAAAAGATATATATATATATATATATATAATATGTGATCATTTTTCCTATCGTTTATAACTAGATAAAATATACTGTTTGTTTTAAAAAATAAATATAAAAGTAAATAACAGCTTCGGATAGTATTAATGGTTGCTGGACAATATTATTTATTCCAGAAATTCACTTTTTTTTTTTTTTTTTTTTTTTTTTTTTTTATTATAAATTTATATGTATTTAAGAAAAAGAAATTGAGACAAAAGTATTGTCTCAAACAGAATTTAATTTAGTACCATGTCCTATTTTTACTTTCCGAACACTATAGTGAGGAAAGTATTGTAATCATGTCAAAAATCCGAATTTGAGATTTTCTTGTCTTCAATTGAGCTGAAAATTTATATGATTATTATAAATCACTGTTGCACTAACTATAAGCATTTTGGTGAATCTAGCATTTATAGATTTTACAGGGACACAACGAAAAATTCTTTATCATTATGTTCTGATGGGCTCAAAGTTGAGTAGCGTTAAATAAAAAACATCGTGTAATATATGGAGAAAAATACTCAAACACTCTATTATGGTTTTCTCTCTTTTGTTTGTTTAACAACTCCTCTTTCTTTACTTTATCTACAAAACTGTTAATTACTCAATGTTCGGAAAGTCGAGTGGAGTCACTCCAGATTTAATATTTAGATCTTACCTCTTTACGTATTTATAAACTATTAGATTTTGTAAAATACATTACCTGGTTGGATGAAATAGAATTCCAGTCGTAGTAATCCCGCGTTCCTAAATAAAATATTCGATGAATTATTGGATATTAAATTTAAGACTGTTGAGCATAAATTTGGAATAAAAAAATTATTCAAGGCAAATTAAACTTACATTTACTTTTATTCTATTTATCGTTCAGTCTCATACTAGTATGTTCCAAATTTATTTGAAAAGATCATTCTTGGGGTATTTTGCTAATAATATCAGGTATAAATATTCTTTATTGTTTTCATAATATATTTAAAAACTAAACGAGTTTTGTTTCTGGTGAACTAATTTTATATATATTATAAATGTGAATGTCCGTGAATTTATTTGACTGAGTTTCACGCTAAAACTGCTCGACGGATTTCGATAAAATTTGTTATGGAGATAGCTTATACTCTAACTTAGAAAGTTGGCTGCCTTTTATTCCGAAAAAAAAACTTTTTTTTGTTATTTTTATGCATAAAATAGCAATTTTGTAAGCTAATAATAGCAAAAAATTAGTCATTTAAATTTTATCCATAATTTAATTGTTGCCAAAAAAAATACGAGTATATTTTTTTTTTTTTCAACAGGAAAATAAATACATTTATCTGAACGTGAACAATAAAAAATAAAATAAATAAATAAATTATGCATCTCATAAAAATTTACGTCATTTTTAACTTAAAATTTCTTTTACACGTTGATAAAGTGCTAATATAGTTTACGATGCTAATATATGTTGTATTAGTCAATCAGTTTTATTTATAGCTCCTCCTGGGTGATTTTTTAAATTGTTGCGTTGAAGTACACCGAACATTTTTCACCAAGAGGTTTAATTTAGCAACAGCGATTTTAATCTAGGTAGTTCAAGAAAAATGTAATATTTATAAAATATTACAAAACGAAAACAATAAACTGAAATAGTAGTCACATAAATGATCTATTTTTATCTGAGTAGATAATTTTATAGAAAAAAAAGTACAGTTTTAAAAATAGAATTTTTTTTTCATCAAACACTATTTTAAACCTAAAAACCATTAATAAAATAAACAGAATATGAAGGGTTCTTATATGTTAACGAAAAGGTGTCCGATAAAAAGCTTTCTATTTTTTATGCAAGAAATTATACAAAAAAAAAAAAAAAAAAAAAAAAAAAAAAATCGCTAATATGGCGACAAAAATTCAAAAGCCGCCAAGGGAGAGATTCAATAAAGTTGTGTAGCACGATAATGTTTAGTTATTTATTTATTTTTTTATATACCAATCACTACGCTAATTTAACATACAAATAAATGAGCTGCTGTGTGTGACTGCACTTGCACGCTGTCGGGCAGAAATATTTGATTAATTCAAATTCATATTTAAATAACTAAATAAAGATATGTTTAATAGAAAGCATAGTCTTGGAGACAAACTTGGTGAGTGAGCGACCAAATTTGATGAAAATGATAGTTTAGGGTTCCCGATGTTTCGAAGCTCTCCGACACACGGGAACGTAGACCTTGAGCTTACCAAGGGATTCTCGATGGAGTCATCTCCAAGCCCCATCGCCAAAAGTTATAAGTAGGTGTGAGTTGATTTTTGCGAAAGAGTATGTAGTCACAGCGATCCAGAGTTATTCAGAGACCTATTCTGAGTCATTGCACTTTAGGGATTGAGCTCTAAGCAACTGGACATTTTTCGTGAGTGAGCGAAAATTTTCGCTCTGGCGTAGTTGGTGTTATTTGCTTTACTCCTGTGGAACAAGTGACTATTTTTAGACTGTCCCAGAACATTCATCGAATAATGACTTATACTGTACGAGTAACAGCTTCAACTGTTTCCAGAATATTCGAAGAATTAACACCAGCTATTGGACTATTTTCGAAAATATTTGTTTTAATAATAGTTTTGTTGTACAGATTCGAGAAGTTCAAAAAATGTTTGATATTGCCAAGGAGGTCCCATACTAAAGCTGTGACGAAAATAGTCACCAATCGAAATATATTCAGTTACAAAGAAATCATTTAAATATAGTGTCCAGCGAAGCGGGCAAAGCCTGCTAGTATTTGATATTTCTTTAAAAATTAAATTTAGCCTATTTACTGATATACCCCATTAATTATAACATTTAACTAATATATTCCGTTTCCACTTATTCTTTCAGCATGTGATTGTGGCAAATTAGGAAATTGCATGTTTATTCCCATCTCCAAATCTGTAGGAGGATCGTTGTACGTCAAAAAATGCCTCTGTAACGTAGGCAGCGCTGAAAAGAATGGTGTTTGCGTTGGTGAGTATGAAAAGATTATCTTTCTATAAAAAATTTACAATATTACAATTCATTGAAAATCAATTTCAAGTTTTATAAAGAGAGATTGAATTACTACTAAGCACTGAAATTTGCAGAGTCCTTCCTTCCCAGCCATAGTTGTCAAATTTTATACATTTTAAATACACTATTCTTAAGATTATTTTCTTTGTCATATTTAAAATTGAATAATTTTAGTCTTTAAATAAAGCAAAAATATAATCATTAAAATAGCAACAATACACGACACGATTACAACAATGTACAACGAATGTACCCTACTACGATTTTTTTTTTAATGCTCAAAATTGTCGAAAATTGAAAGAAAGCGAAATGAGGGAAACTGGAATAATTGAGGGGTCTGCAAAATCATATGTGCGTGTAAAATTTCTGCGTATTTTTGCATTTTGCTATTATTATTCATTTTAAAATAACAATATTGTTATCTTGTAATTTTATCTATACTTGTTCTTGTCTGTTTTTTAATGGACATATTTTTTAATTAACATTTTTAATTCTTTTACAATTTATTTTATTATTTTCATTTTTAACACTTTACAACAAGGTCGAAAAGTTTAAAGATTTCGGTTTTTCTGTTTGTCCATCTGTCCGCGCTCAAAACCCCGTAAACATTCATGGAATTTCTTGAAACTGATATATGTTATTTAAGTTTACTGTCGAATGTTCCCTATTGAAAATGGAGTGAATACATTTCCTGGTTTGCGTACAGGGACGCCTGAAAGTATTCCAGTGCATTGTGTGTTATGACAGATATTCCTATAAACCACGTTTTCATATCTTTACTTTACGCAAATCTTAATGAAATTCAACTATATTATTTAAATTCATGAATCATATTTTGTATAGGAAACGGAGTAAATATCACCACTAGCTTCGTACAGAAACACCCAAAAGTATTTATTCTAAAACATTACGTTCTATGAGAGATATTTCTATAAACCAAATTTTAATAACTTTATTTTTCACAAACCTTAGCGAAATCGAAATACGTTATTCATATTCACAAAAAAATGCTTTCTATAGAATGTATATGATTAGCATTAAGAATTAGAGGGCCATGCAAAAATATTCAGTTACATTAAGGGATATTATTTAAATTTTGCTGAAAGTGCCATTTTGTTTACATCAAGTGTTTCAACACTTTCTAATAATTTTTAAGTGTGAATATGATTTGAACTTGTGTATCTCTCTGCTCGTCTGATTGCCTTCAGGCTCCGTAAATATTTTTAGAATTTAAATATATATACAGTGCGGCCACATATCCTAAAACTAGCAGTGAGGACGCATTCAAAATATTGGAGGGATGCCAGCTTGTCCGACAGTTTGAAATTTGGAAAACATCCAGTAATTCCGCGCTGTGTTATTGCTCATTTTCTCTGAGTCAGATGACTATCACCCCTATTTTAGCACTGGGCTCGCTGAGTTCGCACTTGCGCAGATGCTTCCATGGTTTCATGAAATGTGGTCGAAGAATATATGTGTTATTCAAATTCACTGTGGAATGCTCTCTATTTAAATTGGCATTAATAGCTCCTAAACATCTCGTTTGTATACAGGGACACCCCAAAAAATGCTATCGCGTTGCGATTTAGAACAGACATTTGTAAGGTTGAGACCATGGAAGGTCACCACAGTTTTAAAATTGAACTGGATCCAGCAACTCCTAGTGAAGCAATAGTTGGGAGATTAGGAAGTCCGACGCAAACGGTCGGCAAAGTTTTTGATAAAGTCGGGATGATTTTGCGTCGGCATAGAGCTGCAACGGGGAAAGTAACTTGCGGAGTTTGAAGTGGATATGAACAGGTTTTTGAAGTTTTGCTAAGTGAAGTGACTGGAGGTGGTTGGATTATGGATAAATATCAAGGTATTGTGGTAAAGAGTGTGATGTTGATGAGGCTAGATTCTTATGCTTGTGCGAAGTTATTTGAGAGTACAGTTTTCTAATTCGGTGAGTATTCCGGTGTGTGGATAAATTGGAATTTACCTAGAAAGAATTGTCGGGGATCCTGCCGTCAATCCTCAAGTAAGCATATTTCAGCGAGCCCACGGAGAGCAGTTTTCACTGAGTTCCCACTATTTCTGATGGGTGAGACTTAAGCTTTATATTTCTATAAATTGTTCATTTATTTAAGTATTTCATTGAGTTCGGAAAATTCATCCTCCATGATTTAAGTTCAAATAAAAGTCTTATTTATAATTTATATTCAAGTCTCATGCTCTTAAATTATCTATTTCGTTTAGCTAGTTAATTAATTAAGATGGAGTTTGCAACCACGCAAACTCTACACATTTTATAAATTAAATTTAAATAACTTTTCTACCGCAAAAATCATAGAAATTTTACATATACTGTTAATATGTTAAATTAATGTTTTGTATATAACAAGGTATGGTTAACCGTCAGATTTACAGGAGTACACTAAAATATTCAAATACATTAAGGGCTGCAATTAAAATCTAAAGACTAAATTTTCTTTTGGTTAAGCATTTTTAACACTTTACAACATTTTTAAGTGTGATTATAAATTCACTTCATCGATTTGTATGCATGTCAGTCCCTCTGTCTGTCCATCGTGTGATAATATAGGCAAAGAATATTGAAAGTTAGACGATACAACGAGTACGTATAGTTGGAAAAATGTTAATAATCAATGCATACTGCAGGATTTTTCATCCTTGTTAATTATTATGTTAAAATATCCACTCCTAATATAATAATATTTTTTTTACAAAAATCTTAAAACTATGTGTGGTGTTACCACAATCGTAATACCACTATCTAGGAAAACAATGGCAGAATAAAAATGCGTAAAAGTTGACATGCCCTTACTTTGTTTTCTAATGTCAGACTTTTAACCAAATTCAATTTAAAAAGTTATAGGGCGTTTTCAATGATAGAGAATACTATTGATGCTGCAGTCAAGCGTATTAGGCATCTATAATTACATTCAACAGTACTTAGACAAATTTTATTGCAATCAATGTTACAATATATATATATATATATATATATATATTAAACGTTTGTAAAATGTCCTTGATTGAAAGGCTCGTCTTAAAAATTAGTACTTAATTATTTTAATTACTAAAGAACTACTCCCTTCTTTGTAGCCGTAAATTGTATAGAAAAGTAATTGACAAGAACGGCTTCCCCTTAATAAATCACTGTTTACTTACAATTAATCTCAGATCGTTTGCATTCCTTTGGTTGCGGAAAGAAGCAAAGTACAAATAATTACAAGATAAAAAGAACTTTTTATATACCATGTTTTAAAATTTTCTGTTGAATCATATAAAAGCTACCGAAGGCAATGGGAACCCGTAGCAATTGGACAAAAGTATTAAAACAATCCACTGCTATCGTGTTTTGAGCTATTATAAAAGTTTCAAATGGCTATCTAGCCGGGAAGTTAGTTAAAAATTGATTGCAAGCTTTGTGCTGGTAACGCTGCCGAAGGCAACAGGGTCCGAAATCAACTGCTTAAAAATATAGCAGTAAGATCCGAAGCAGTTGGCTAAAAGTGTTTTAAAAATGCATTTTCACCGTATTCTGAAATATTCTGGAAGTTTCAAATGTCTAGCTAGTCGGGAAGTTAGTTAAATAAATTTTCTAGTAAATCAAATAAACGCTGCCGAATACAGTAGGAACCTGGAACAGTTGACTAAAAGTATTAAAAACATGCATTGTCACCGTGTTCTGTGCTATCCTGAAAGTTTCAAATGCCTAGCTAGTCGGGAAGTTACTGAAAAAGCGATTTCAATCTTTGTACTGATAACGCTGCCGAAGGCAGCATGAACCCGAAACAGTTGGCTGAAGGTATTAAAAAAAAGCATTTTCACCGTGTTCTGAATTATTCTGAAAGTTTCAAATGTCTAGCTAGTCGGGAAGTTAGTTAAATAAATTTTCTGTTGAATCCTATAAACGCTGCCGAAGGCAGTAGGGACCTGGAACAGTTGACTAAATGTATTAAAAAAATGTATTGTCACCGTGTTTTGAGCTATCCGGAAAGTTTCAAATGTCTAGCTAATCGGAAAGTTACTGAAAAAGCGATTTCAATCTTTGTACTGATAACGCTGCCGAAGGCAGCATGAACCCGAAACAGTTGGCTGAAGGTATTAAAAAAATGCATTTTCACCGTATTCTGAATTATTCTGAAAGTTTCAAATGTCTAACTAGTCGGGAAGTTAGTTAAATAAATTTTCTGTCGAATCATATAAACGCTGCCGAAGGCAGCGGGACCTGAAACAGTTGAATAAAAGTATTAAAGAAATCTATTGTCACCGAGTTCTGAGCTGTCCTGAAAGTTTCAAATATCTAGCTAGTCGGGAAGTTAGTTGAAAATCGATTGCAAGCTATGTACTGGACAGACAAACAAACAAACAAACATACAAACAAACAAGAATCAAAGTTAATGAAAACATGGTAAAGTAGACGTTTGTTAACAAAAATTACATTTATTTTATTTTATTTTTACATTAGTAATAATATGTAAGTGCATAGAGAATTCTTTTTAAAGTATTCTATGTTAATCTATAGGTAGAAATCAAATATGTATTTGTAAAACGAGAAGTAATGTTTTTATCGCTTATAAATGTATTTTATTTTAAATTTAAATATTTTAATAATATTTGTTAAAGTTATAAATTGAGATAATTAAAATTGCGGGGAATTTCTATTTTAGTTAACTGGGGGGGGGGGGGGACGAGGGAAGTAACATTACATTTTACAAATAATTTTCTTTTTACATTCAGTTTATACTTATGAAATTTTCATATATATTAGTGACAATATTTGTGCTTTATGCCTTTATCTTATTTATGCTATGATAAATATATGAAAATGTCCTTTGCTTAAACTAAATACTTTTTCTCAGATTGTCACTGTGGAGAAAACAGCAAATGTGAGTTTGAAGATGGTGAAAAAGTATGTTACTGTATTGAAGGCTATTCAGAAAAAGATGGAGTTTGTACAAGTAAATATGTTTTATAATTTATGTAGATGCACTTTTTTTAATAGTATGCATGTGATCCTTTTTAAGAGCGTACCGTATGTAACCTCACCCACTGCCAAAGCCTATGTTATTCTATGGAGAAATTTATTTCACAATCTCTCACTGTTTAACTTTTTTTCTTGCATTCAAAAAATTCACAACCGTTAAATTAGTACTTTCCCTAAAAATATATTTTCTATAATTTTTAGTTCCCCATCATACTAGAGGTATGGGAAACTTAGGTAATCGTGAAAATTTTCAACCCCGGTTTTTTGACTTTTTTACACATTTTCAGGTGTGAGGAATCCGAAAATGGTAAAATTTGTATGGTGTCTGTCTGTAGGGTGTCTGTTAGTGTGTTTGTCCGTTAGTGTGTTAGTCCATTAGTTTGTTAGTCTGTTTACACGATATCTCATGAGGTCAGATCAGTTTTAAAATACTACTTTCGATACTGGCAAGAACCCTATTCATTTGCAATATACGAATTAAAAACTTCGTAAGTTATTAGAAATTTACGATTTTCTTAACATGGGAGAATAGGGCAAAAATTCACTTAAACGTGCATTAAATGGAAACTTTTTACTGTAAAAATGTCAGACCAGTTTTAAAATATCAGTTTTAATGCCCGAATGAACATCAGTAACTATAAATGTGCTACTTTGAAAATTTCGCAAGTTATTGGAAATTTACGAATTTCTTATCATGGCAGTATAGGGCAAAATTTCACATAAACCTCAATTTTTAGAGATATTTTCATCGTAAAGATATCAGACTACTTTTGAAATATTATTTAGGACACTGGCATGAATATTAATGACTATGAATTTCCCAATATAAAAATTTCGTAAGTTATTGGAAATTTACAAATTTCTTAACATGGCAGAATAGAGCAAAATTTCACACAAACGTTAAACTTGAGGGATATTTTCATCGTAAAGATGACAAACCACTTTCGAAATATTATTTAGGATACTGGCATGAATATCATATACTGTGATTTTTCCAATTTGAAAAATTCGTAAGTTATTTGGAGTTTACGATTTACTTAACATGTCAGAATAAGTCAAAATTGAGCATAAATTTCCATTTTGAGGATCATAAATAAATTAGACAACTTCAAAATTACATTTATGATATTTGTTTGAACGTGATCGAATACAAATATTCTAATAGGAAAATTTCGTAAATTATTCGTAATTTACGATTTTATCAACATAGCGAAATTGTAAATTTTTCATATAAATCTGAATTTTGAGGATTATTGCATTGGAAATAGTAGCATGAAAACTAAACAACGGAATTGACCCTGATAAAATAAATTAATAGGTTAGAATAAGATAAATATATCGAAGTGAACGGTGGGTAGCCTATTAGGCGGGGATTTCATTCTGTCACTGTGTCAAGCTTTTTTTAAATTCATTTCTTTTAACATGATTATAATATGTCGCGCACTAGAAATTTGTGAGAACAAAAATATGATGGAGAACTGCGAAGAGTCCACCTATGCCAACTAGTTTATTTTATTTTATTTTTTAATTTGTGAGTTGAATGAAACAAAAATGAAGATTTCTTCATTTTCTTTATTGATAAATCTTTCTTAATAATTCTTTATTTTTCGAATATTTTATCCAGAAATTAAAATGTGAAAAAATAAATTTTGGAAAACGAGCAGTGATATAGCTGATGCGATTTTTTTTTTTTTTTTTTTTTTTTTTTTTTTTACCCTAGATAACTAAACTTAAATCCGTGTTACTCTGTAACTAATCATTCGACTAATAGATTACAAATTATTAACGAGTATAGTTTTATATTTCGTTTATTTATTTCAAACAAATTACAGTAACTTAAAAAAAATAATAGTATAATATTTCAATTAAAAATTTAGAAAGTAGTAAAAATTATCTCTTTTGTTAAAAGTGTGTTCTAAACAAGTAGCCTTGTTGCAATAGTTGCATACGTATTTTGACCTTCTGTGCGTTTCTTAAGTAAACAGAAAGTACATATTCTGTGTCTGTTCGCCGCACTTTTAATCATGTCTCCTATGGGCATTTCACACTGAAAAAAAATATATATATACCGCTTTCATCCAGAACAAATAGGTGGTCCTTTTCTAAATCCATAAACTAGAAATATAGATTTCCGAGCTATGAGTATAAGGCACGCCAATACACTGAGAAACAATATAACTGACATCTAGAATCTAAATTGTGGCTCTAGAGAAAATAGTCCCATGTCATCCTTAAAAATTTCTTGTAATTTTTTTTCTAGTCCCCTTCGAAAGCGAATTCTAGAGACCTCTATTAGAATTTTTGAGCGTTTGCCTACACTATCAAGGACAAACCTATTTGAAAATACCTCTAAATAAATGTGAATACAAGAGGCGGGTTTTAGCGGCTATAATCTTCGTTTATGACCCAGTTCTAGAAAATCAAGAGAAAATTTCTCGTATTACAAAAGATTCAGATTATTCAGAATATTGTTTCACCATCTAGAAATGTGTAGACTAGAAATTCTCGACCATTTCGTCTATTCAGTTTATTGGCGTGCCTTATGCACATAGCTCAGAAATCTATATTTCTAGTTTAAGGATTTAGAAAATGACCATTTATTCATTCTAGATGAAGGTGGTATATATTTTTTTCTCAGTGTAATATTCAAAATGCCTTCAATATTTATTTTGATGATAATTAAACATCCAACTGTTAGACGACGATTACAGCAAATCTCTAAAAGTAACAAGTGTACAACCGTGCTTATCATCTTCGGATAACTCACTTTACTAGTTATGAAGGTACTGTGAGTGAGGTGGTGTGAGCGGTACGGGAACATCGCGAATTCGCAAAACTGGTACGGATAGGTAGTCTATTAGACGAATGTTTAGTTATCTTGGATTAATGTAAAAATTGGATTTTGAAAAACAGATTAAATATTGGGTAATTGTGGAAACAAATATCTCCCTAGAACAATATGGGTTTTGCTATTGGCAAGGTTGCATAATGTGTTCTTAACAAGTTTTGAGATATTTTTCTCTTTTTATGTTTATTACTATCTTAAATTAAAAAAAAAAAAAAAAAAAAAAAAAAAAAAAAAAAAAATCACATTTTTTTTTTAACATTTCTAAATAAGTATTAGCTCCAAATATAAATTTTCCAGAACATGAAATTGCTTTTGGTTATATTATACACAGAAGTTCGTTTATAATACATATGCATCTAATTTTTTATATAATATTAAATTACAGAAAAGATCTCTTGAATAATATAACTGTATTTTATGGAATAGAATTTTAATTCAGTGTCTTAAAACATGAATTTTATATTACTTTTTCACGGGTCGCGGGTCAGTAGCTTGCAGGTCGAAACTTATTTTGCCGGTAGGGTGCGGGTCACGTTTGTCAGACCTGCACATGTCTCTAATATAGGTACCCACTTTTAATAGAAACAAGTATATGTATATGTGAGTATATATATATATATATATATATATATATATATATATATATATATATATATATATTCATTTGCTTTGATCTAATTTCTACAACCTTCATCTTTTTATGATCCTTTAACACTAAACCTAAGACCAGATAAATTAGAAATTCTGATAAATGTTAAAAAACAATCAAATATCGGAGTATATATTAAATGTATACATGGATACTGTCCCAAATACTAAACAAAATCTGTTTATATTTCTTAATTTAACTTTTGTTGACATTGCTAAAACAGTAATAATAATAAATGTGTTTATTGAATTTACTTCAGCAATAAATTCACAGATAAGGAAACATTTCTTCACATAGTATTGTCCTTTCTTCCGTCTTAAAAGCAAATAATGTTAAAAATTTCGTAACTTATAAAACATCCGATCAGTTTTTGTATAGTAAAAAATATATTATACCTTACGTTAAATGTTGTTATTCACAATAATAAAATTCTCGTGAAATTAATATAAAGTTAAATTAAATAAATTAAATAAAAAAAAAACAGTTAAAAATTCTGTCAAAGACAGAATTTAGTTTAGTATCGAGGACTATTAATTTCAATCGGTAAAATTTTTATATTTATCTTTTATTTTTTAATTTTAATTTATTTTTTGCCTCAGTTTTTGACCGTAAAATCAGGCCAGGTACTTTTTAAAATGACTGAAATGAATTAAAATGAAGTGTTTCCACCAAAATTTCATACTTTAGTTAATTTAAAAAAAATCTAATTGACGTATCAAAAAACTGTTTGCCTATCTGGATTGAAAAAAAATCGCCCCTTTCTTTCTTACCGAATTTGTAACGTTAGGACTGATATGTCTAATTTATTTGGATGTTACATAAAACTGGTCTACAAAGTCTCCAGATTGAAACTAATAGTCCTCCGTCCTAATAAGATGAAATTTAAGTTTATGCAAAAAAGATATATATATATATATTATCGGGATACTTAAAGTCTTTTAATATTAACACGTTGAGCGCCATGTCTGACATTCCAGATTCTATACATTTTGTCATATATCTCTAAGTACTGAAGGAATGATCTTGAAACTTTAGGAGTGTGCAGAACATGTTATACTTCAAACACTTCAGTGAAAGTTTTACCCCGAAAGTAAAAGCAATACCAATAAAAAATTAAAACGTTGAGCATCCTGTCAGCCATCGGTGGCTGACAGTGTCAAATATGATATAAAGCCGCGTCAACCATCGGTGGCGGATATATAAAACTAAAAATATTGCATTTAATGATTGAAAATTGTAGTGGACCCTGTGCCAGTAGTGGACACTTTTAATTTTAAACTCGAAAAATAAGCTACCTAAAAATTCTGTAGATTCGAGTAATGTTCAGTAAGGAAGTTATAGTCCTCTACTGTTAAACCCTTTAATTAAAAATAATTCCGGTCACTAGTTTTAAAATAAAGCTAGTTTAACTAAAAAAATTTGCACTGTTTGTGATTTTGCCGTTTTCTTCTTATCAGTTTCAATAAGAAAATAAAATTTTATTTGCTCTCTCTGTCTGCTTATTTTTAGCTGATTTCTTCTACCTTTTGCTTTCATATGACTAAAGTAAGTATGCAGAATTCTTTTCTCTTGCTGTTTTTTTAAATATTGTATTAACACATAGTATTTTTATTGGTGTCCACTACTGGTACCAAAAAATTTTATCATGACCAATAGTGGACAGCCTGTCCACTACTGGCTCATGTGACTTTTAAGGTCAGAACCAGTAGTGGACACAATTCTGTAATCTCGCAATTTTAGAGTTGAATTCAGTGGTTTTTTTAAACGTCACTCTAAAGCTACGCATTTAGAATAGCGCTGGTCTAGGACGGACTTCCAGGAGGGTAAGGAAACATGCTATCACAATTTTGATCTTTTGCGGAGAAGGTGGATCCCAGGCTTTCCCAAATTTAGAAAACTGAACAAAATGGAAATTCGCTTGAATCAGAAGATAATCTTGGGACATTTTAATTTTTTTATTCTCATTTTTTTTTTTTTTTTTTTTTTTTTGGGGGGGGGGGGGTTCAATAATGGACTAGTTGATTAAGTTCGGTTCCCATAGAAACATCGACATTGAAATAGCATAACTACGATCAGTATTTAAAGATTTGAGCATGAGTGAATTTTATATCGCACTAGTGCTACACTATGGGCAGTTAACGACGGCCTGAAACTCATCCCTAAAAATTGTCCGGAGACATTTGATAACCCTCAAAAATTTAACCTTGATGGGAACATGGAGGACGTTGCGGCCACGAGGAGAAAATTGTGATGGGTTGTCCCCTGACTAGCCTTATTAGTGATTCTTAGACTGTCTCCAATAACCAATAGTTTAGCACTAGTGCGACGTAAAATTCACTCAAATTTCAGCCCTAAATGTTGACCCCAACGGTGATTCATGTATGTAAGGATAAACTGCTAAAACGGGTCTGTCCCCAAGACATAGAAACACTTGGTCACCTTAAATTGAAAGCAAAATTTCAAAGGGGCCCACTACTGGAACAAAAAAAGGGTTCACTACTGGGTTTTTAATGTGTCCACTGCTGGTTCATTTTAAGCTCTCCGGATTTTTTATTTTTTACATATATAAATGCTACAATTAGTAATTTTTATAATACAGTCGTATTAAGAAAGAGTTAGTAAAGGTGTGAAATATTAATTATTTTTGGAAACTCTAAAATTCAGGAAATTACACAAAAAAAATAGCCAAGAAATGTTCTTAAAGTGGCCACTACTGGTGCGTTTACCTTACATACATAAATCTCTCGTACAAGTCAAAAAACAAAAGAAATTGTAAAACTTTGAAGAAATGTGTGGTACATGAATAATAAAAATATTAATGATTAAATTATCACGCTTAAAATTTTAATAGACAGATTTCTTTTCTTTATAATTCATTAGATAGACTTGAAAATTTATTGACATATTTCTTTACTGTAATAATATTCTTTTAATTTTAGAATGTGATTGTGGAAAGAACGGCGAATGCACATTCGAGAACGGTAAAAAAGTATGCACTTGTGATGAAGATTTTGAAGAAATTAACGGATATTGCGAACGTAAGTAATTTTTGTAGTGAATTAAATACAATGTAACTAACTTAATTCAGGAATTAGACACTTGTAAATTGCTGAACTAGTCGCTGTTTAAAGAGAAGGAATCATCTATAATTCATTGCCCAATTTACATTTTTTACTGTCCGAACACTATAGTGAGGAAAGTTTTGTAATCATGTCAAAAATCCGAATTTGAGATTTTGGTGTTTCTACACGTTTCGAGGTCCCCTGAGTCCGTTTCCACTATTTTTACGATGATGTATGTATGTATGTGTGTGTGTGTGTATGTGTGTATGTATGTGAGTGAACACACTAGCGTCTAAAAGCTTTGTTCGAATAAGCTGAAAGTTGGTACGTATATTGTAAGTCACCATAGTACAAACCCTATAGATTTTGGTGAATCTAGCACTTCTAGTTTTTTACAGGGACACCAGGAAAAATTCTTTATCATTATGGCCTATGGGGCCAAATTTTTAAAAGTGTAATAGCGTCTAAACGCTTTATTAATCTGAGCAAAAACTTTTTACACATGTTATAGGTTACAGTTGCATGAACTGTATAGATTTTGGTGAATTTAGCACTTACAGTTTTTTTACAGGGGCACAAAGAAAAATTATTTATCATCATGGCCTATGGCGCTAAATTATTACAAGTGCGATAGCATCTAAACGCTTTCTACAATTGAGCAGAAAATTTATATAAATATTATAAATCACTGTTGCACTAACTATAAGCATTTTGGTGAATCTAGCATTTATAGGTTTTTACAGAGACACAACGAAAAATTCTTTATCATTGTGATTTATGGGCTCAAAGTTCAGTAGCGTTAAATAAAATATTGTGTAATATATGGAGAAAAATACTCAAACACTCTATTATGGTTTTATCTCTTATGTTTGTTTAACAACTCCTCTTTCTTTACTTTACATACAAAACTGTTAGTTACTCAATGTTCGGAAAGTCGAGTGGTGTCACTCCAGATTTTTTTTTTTTTTTTTTTTTTTTTTTTCTAGAATAATTCATATATATTTTATTGATACGATTTCGTTTTAGAAATATATAAAAATATATATTTTATTATCTTACTCTTATTTTTTATATCAACTGAATTTGGCTCAACTATATATCCTCCCGAAGTAAAATTGAAATTGAGTGAAGGGTGCACTTGAATCCAAATAGCTTATTCTTTACAGGGTTGGTGGAATATACTATATCCTATCTATTTTTAGTTCCTAACAGTAAAAACTCATCTTAGATTTTTTTTTTCTAAGTTTTACTTTATTATTATTGAGGAAAAATATCATTTGCTCTTTTTCGTAAATTCTACACTGTTAAACATTTCTGTAAATTTAATGTAAATATTTATCCAGAGTCTCTGTAAATTCACATTAGTTCTTGGTTAAAAGTGAATAATCGAGATTCTCACTCTTTATTCTGTATTTTTACCTAATTTTATTATTTAATTTTTTAATTAAAACTAAAAATGACTGTTTTTACTTTATAAGAAGCATTTCAAAGTCCGAAATATATTTTCAACAATAATTATTTAAATTAATATTAGCTATTAAAATTATTGTATAAAATAAGTTTTTTAACATCTCCGTTTATTTTTCACTGTAATTTCACATAAGACATAAGATAATAGAATACACAGAGTTTTCAGTTGAAATTTTTAACAGTGTAGTGGCAGTTTATTTTAAATAACTTAAATTTCATTATTAAAACCTAAAAACGTCTTCGTTTTTGCTTCCTAGGTAGTAGCACGTGTTTTACACCTGAAGAAGCAAGGCCATGTCCTTTCGAAACCGGTTGTGCTTTCATTAATTTTTTGGCTTGTGAAGAAGTTTTTAGATTTTAATATTGGTTGAAATTTCTTTGACCCTTAAAGGGATGATCCTTTTATGCATCACATTCAGAAAATTCTACGCATGTAAATTTAAATTATTTTAGCAAAAAGCAATAAGAAAATTATGTGCAATAGTAGAACCATGTGTTAAGATATATGCACTAAACGAAATCAAGGTTTTTCTTATATAAAAATCTCAAAATTTATAAAACATTAAATCTTTAATTTCGTAAAGAAATATGCAATAAATATTGTGCGATTCTGTGCCATATTACCAGAAATGTGCTTGTCAAACATATAAGAAAGAAGATTTAGAAAATATTCTAAATTTAAAAATATTCTAAATTTAAATGCTCTTTAAATTTGTACCAATCGAAATAAGTTATTAAATAAAAAGTTAAGCGGATGAAGCCCGCTAGTTAAATATAAAACGGGGGGAGATTAGGTTGGTTGGTTGATTGGGTTTTTTACGTCGCACTAGTGCTGCGCAGATGGGCAATTGACGACGATCTGGGACTCACCCCTAGAGGTGGTCCGGAGACATGCCATCGAAATTTTGATCCTCCACGGAAGGGATGGCTCTCCCGCTTCGGTAACCCCCAGCGGGAGAAATGAGGCATTACTTAAAAAAAAAAGGAGCATATGGTGAAAAATTATCACTTTCTGGGTATTAATTTTTAAAACTCATTGATATAATGTGAATTTAAATGAGCATTTTCCGTTCATTCTAAGTTATGGTCGAATAGTTTCATATGATAAAGAGTTTTATACATGCTATTTTGACATGTTTTCTAGAAACTCCATGGTTTAAATATCTCCAAAATCTGAAATTATTTAAATTCAATAAGTCATTTAAAAAGCTTCTTTAGGCGCATTGAGCACTTTTGGGTGAATAAAAATCATGAAACTCGCGTCATCTTCAGCGAACGCTTTGAAATTCTGCAGGCGAACTTACCATGACAAACCATTCACCCCGTCTGGTCGGGAAGAAACATATTTTTTACCAATTGACATCACATGGTTTTTCTACTAGGAATAAAAATTGCAAATTTCAAAATGCTTCAATTTTCTTCTAAATTCTTTGAAACTTTTTGTGCGCCATTAACAGCACAGGGGATAGTTGCAGTTCAAATTTCATCGATTTTGGAAAAAATTTACATTTTAATTGGAAATTAAATTTTATTCTAATACGCGTATTTCAAATTCTAATTATGATTAAATTTTTTTAATACGTCATTCGAAAGATATTTTAAAGTATTTTTATATTATCGAAAGTAGAATTCGAGATTTCAGCTGATTTACACGTTTTGAGGTGTCCTGAAGAAGTTTTATTTTGTATCTAAGCTACTAATTAAAATAATTTCATAAGTAATACATCATTTGAAACTTTGTTGAGTTGGAATCGAATTTCTACTGCCAGATGGCGCTGTAATATTTTAAAATTTCAAAATTTCAATTTCTAATTATGATTAAATTATTTTTAATGCATCATTCGAAAGATATTTTAAAGTTCTTTTATATTATCGAAAAAGGAATCAGAGATTTCACCTGATTTACACGTTTTGAGGTGTCCTTAATGAGTTTTCTTTGTGTCTCAGCTACTAATTAAAATAATTTCATAAGTAATACGTCATTAGAAAGCTTTGTTGATTTGGATATTTTTGCCTAATATAATTCTTAGTTCATTTAATATGTTTAGCTACAAATATTGTGCCGAATCATATAATACAGATCATAAACACTTCTTTACAAACCAAAAATAATTCGAAAATAATAATCTAATAGCTAGACGATAGAATTCACAAGTTACTTAGTTTTCACTTATATCGGCAGTCCCCAAAGTCTGCTTTGATTTTTTTTCTTTGACTATTTCGAAGCCTTTCCTTTAAGGGATTACATGGGTTTCGAAAACTAAAGGAAACAAGAAAGAAAAATCATACAGTACGCATTGATTAGTAACACTTTCCAACTGTACGTAATTGTTGTATCGAATAACTTTTAATATTATTTTCCTACGTTATCACACAAGAGACAGAAGGACTGAAAAATATACAAATAGACTAATTGATTTTAAAATTACTCTTAGGCATTTTGGAAAGTGTTAAAAAGTCTTAACGCAAAAGAAAATGCAGCCATTAGATTGTAATTACAGCTTTTGATCTCTCTAAATATTTTAATATAGCACTGTAAATCAGAATGTTAACCATATCATATTCTATACAAAACATTATTTTACAACATAAACAATACATTTCAATATTTTTATGATTTTTTCAGTAGAAAGACTTTTAAATATAACCTTCAAAAATTCCGTCCAAAAACATAATGCATTGTTTTTTTTTTTTTTTCTTTTTTTTTTGTCCCTGTAAACAAACTGGTTGTACAAGACCTATTAATGTCATTTTGAATGGGAAACATTCTATACGGAAAATATTTATAAAAATAACACTCATAGAACACAATGCTTTCGAATGCTTTTGGGTGTCCCTGTACACAAACCAGAACAGATATTCTCTCCATTTTCAGTATGGAAAATCCGGTAGTGAACTTCAATAAAATATATCAGTTTCGAGAAATTCCATAAATATTTACAGGAGTTAGAGCGCGGGCAGACAAACAGATGGACATGCAGATACACAAAACTGAAATCACATTCACACTTAAAAAATGTTAGAAAGCGTTAAAAACGCTTAACGTAAACGAAAGTACAATTCTAGCAACTTTTTATTAATAGCTCTTAATATAACTGAATATTTTTGTGCCACCCTGTAAATATAATGCTATACATGCTATATTCTATGCAAAGCATTCTTTTGTGCTTATAAATAATATATTTCAATTTCCTCAAACTTCGTGTAAAGTAAAGTTATTAAAATTTGATTTATAGAAATATCTCTCATAGAACGCAATGCTTTGAAATACATTTGAGTGACCCTGTGTATAACCCGATGGTGGTATTTCCTCCATTTTATACAGGAAATATCAAATAGTGAACTTGAATAACATATTTCAATTTCATTAAGATATGTCTACAGTAAAGGTATTAAAATATGATTTATATAAATACCTCCCGCGGAACACAAATCTTTGAAATACTTTCAGGTGTCCCTGTACACAAATCAGTAGAGGTATAAACTCCATTATCAATAGGGAATGTCCGACAGTGAACTTGAATAACATATTTTAATTTCATTAAGGTATGTCTAGAGTAAAGGTATGAAAATATGGTTTATAGAAATACCGATCATAGAATACAATGTTCTGAAATACTTTCAGGTGTCCCTGTACACAAACCAGTAGAGTTATAAACTCCATTTTCAATAGGGACCGTACGATAGTGAACTTGAATAACATATATCAGTTTCAAGAAATTCCATAAATATTTACGGAGTTAGAGCGCAGACAGACAGACAGACAAACCGAAGTTATAAACACTTTTCAACCTTGTTGGAAAGTGTTAAAAAAGAGAAAGAAAACAAAAAAACATATTTTCTTTCGCTCTCTCTCTCTCTATATATTTTTTTAATAAAAAAAACTATTCGAAACTTCATAAAAAACAGTATAAATTCATAAAAACAGTAGACATGATTTTTCAAAAACATTTATACCGATCTTATTTTGCCCACTTTTTTCACTATGGAATTTACTAATGTTTAAATTTACTAATGTTTGAATAAAGGATTTTTTTTCTTTTTAACACTTTCCAACAAGGTTGAAAAAGGTTTATGACTTCGGTTTGTCTGTCCGTCTGTCTTTCCGCGCTCTAACTCCCGTAAATATTTATAGAATTTCTTGAAACTGATATATGTTATTCACGTTTACTATCGGACGTTCCCTATTGAAAATGGAGTTTATATCTCTACTGGTTTGTGTACAGGGACACCCGAAAGTATTTCAAAGCATTGTGTTCTATGAGAGGTATTTCTATAAACCATATTTTCATACTTTTACTGTAGACATATCTTAATGAAATTGAAATATGTTACTCAAGTTCACTATCGGACGTTCCCTATTGAAAATTGAGTTTATACCTCTACTGGTTTGTGTACAGGGACACCCGAAAGTATTTCAAAGCATTGTATTTTATGAGAGGTATTTCTATAAACCATATTTTCATACCTTTACTGTAGACATATCTGAATGAAATTGAAATATGTTATTCAAGTTCCCTATTGGATGTTTCCTGTTTAAACTGGAGGAAATACCACCATCGGTTTATGTACAGGGACACTCAAAAGTATTCCAAAGCATTGCGTTCTATAATAGATATTTCTATAAATCAAATTTTAATAACTTTACTTTCCACGAAGTTTTAGGAAATTGAAATATGTTATATATATGCACAAAAGAATGCTTTGCATAGAATATAGCATGATTGGCATTAGATTTACAGGGTGGCACAAAAATATCCAGTTATATTTAGAGCTATTAATAAAGATTTTCTAGAATTGTACTTTCGTTTACGTTAAGCGTTTTTAACACTTTCTAAGTGTGAATATGATTTCAGTTTTGTGTATCTGCCTGTCCGTCTGTCTGTCTGTCTGCCTGTCTGTCTGCCTCTCCGAGCTCTAACTCCCGTAAATATTTATGGAATTTCTTGAAACTGATATAAGTTGTTCAAGTTCACTACCGGATGTTCCCTATTTAAAATGGAGTTTATACCTCTACTGGTTTGTGTACAGGGACACCCGAAAGTATTTCAAAGCATTGTGTTCTATGAGAGGTATTTCTATAAACCATATTTTCATATCTTTACTGTAGACATTTCTCAATGAAATTGAAATATGTTATTCCAGTTCACTATTGGATGTTTCCTGTGTTAGGAAATTGAAATATGTTATTTATATGCACAAAAAAATGCTTTGCATATAATATAGCATGATTAGCATTAGATTTACAGGGTGACACAAAAATATCCATTTATATTAAGAGCTATTAATAAAAAATTGCTAGAATTGTACTTTCGTTTACATTAAGCGTTTTTAACACTTTCTAACATTGTTAAGTGTGATTATGATTTCAGTTTGTGTATCTCTCCATCTGTCTGTCTGTCTGTCTGCCCGCGCTCTAACTCCTGTAAATATTTATGGAATTTCTCGAAACTGATATATTTTATTGAAGTTCACTATCGGATGTTCCATATTGAAAATGGAGTGAATATCTCTTCTGGTTTGTGTACAGGGACACACAAAAGCATTCGAAAGCATTGTGTTCTATGAGTGTTATTTTTAGAAATATTTTCCGTATAGAATGTTCCCCATTTAAGATGACATTAATAGGTCCTATATAACTAGTTTGTTTACAGGGACAAAAAAAAAAAAAAAAAAATAGAAAAATCCAATGCATTACGTTTTAGGACAGAATTTTTTAAAAGTTATATTTAAAAAACTTTCTACTGTAAAAACCATAAAAATATTGAAATGAATTGTTAATATTCTAAAATAATGTTTTGTATAGAATATGATATGATTAACGTTCTGATTTACAGGCTATTCTAAAATATTCAGATAGATCAAAAGCTGTAATTATAATCTAATGGCTGAATTTTCTTTTGCGTTAAGCCTTTTTAATACTTTCCAAAAAGCCTAAGAGTAATTTTAAAATCAACTAGTCTATCTTTATATTTTTCAGTCCTTCTGTCTGTTGTGTGATAACGTAGGTAAAGAATATTAAAAGTTATTCGATACAACAATTACGTACAGTTGGAAAGTGTTACTAATCAATGCGTACTGCATGATTTTTCTTTCTTGTTTTTTTAGTTCCCCATCATACTGTAGGTATGGGGAACTTAAGCAATCGTGAAAATTTTCGACCTCTGTTTTTTTTACTTTTTTACACGATTTCAGGTGTAAGGAATCCGAAAATGGCAAAAGGGGTGTCTTAAGGGTCTCTGTTAGTTTGTTAGTCCGTTAGTATGTTAGTCTGTGTACACGATATCTCAAGAACAAATTGTGGCATAGAGGTCAAATCAGTTTTAAAATATTACTTTCGATATTGGCAAAAACCCTATTTATTTGTAACATTCGAATTAAAAAATTCGTAAGTTATTTGAGATTTACGATTTTCTTAACATTGGATAATTGGGCAAAATTGCACTTAAACTTGCATTAAATGAAAAATTTTTGCTGTAAAAATATTAGACCAGTTTTAAAATATCGGTTTTGATGCCGGAATGAACATCAGTTACTATAAATATGCTACTTTAAAATTTTGCAAGTTATTGGATATTTACGAATTTCTTAACATGGCAAAATATGACAAAATTTCACATAAACGTCAATTTTCAGGGATATTTTCATCCTTAAGATGTCAGTCTACTTTAGAAACATTATTTAGGATACTGGCATGAATATTATTGACTATGAATTTTCCAATATAAAAATTTCGTAAGTTATTAGAATTTTACGAATTTCTTATCATAACAGAATAGGGCAAAATTTTACACAGACGTCAATCTTGAGAGATATTTTCATCATAAAGATGTCAGACCCCTTTTGAAATATTATTTAGGATACTGACATGAATACCATTGAGTATGAAGTTTCGAATTCAAAAAATGCGTAAGATATTTGGAATTTACGATTTACTTAAAATAGCAGAATAAGGCGAAATCGAGCATAAACGTCCATTTTGAGGATCTTAAATATATCAGACAATGATGACTACAAATGACATAAAACATGATTGACTACAAATATTCTAATAGGAAAATTTCGTAAGTTATTGGAAATTTAAGATTTTTATCAACATAGCAAAATGGGGCGATATTTCATATAAATATGCATTTTTAGGATTGTTGCATTAGTAGCATGAAAATAAAATACGAAATTGATCCCAATAAATTAAATTAATGGATTAGAATAAGATAAATATATTGAACTGAAATGTGGGTAGCCTATTAGGCGAGGATTTCGTTCTGTTACTTTTTAACCGTTTGGTCAAATTAATTTCTCTTAACATGAATATAATGTGTCCTGTACAAGAAATTTATAAGAGCATACATATGATGCGGAACTGAGCAGAGTCCACCTATGCCGACTAGTTTTTCTTCGATTACAACAAATTTTACAAGAGGCAAATACGTGGGGCAAAATGTACCAAAATTTGTACTGATTTTCTGTACAACTCTGTCAAAAATTTATTTTTATTATTATTATTATTATTATTTTCGATCTTTCTTCCAGCATTATTCTCTCGTATATTTAATATTTTAGTTTATATGAAATGTTTCTTGTATTTTGCTAATTGTAATTATTGATTTGTAATTTTAGTTAAATTTTAAGATATTATTTTAAATCAGAAAATAAGAATTGTTTTCATTTTTAGCTAAAAATAAGTTTTATTTTCATAAATGTACTGTGATATTTATTGCAATCTGAGTAAAAATTTTAAATAAAATAAATTATCTTAAATGGAGGATTAAAAGACCATTTGAATGGTAACTATTAACCTTAAATACAAATTAAAAAGCAGAAAAAATCATCTGTAAATATTTTATTATATCGTAAAAATTACATAACTCACACCGTTATTTAAGCCTTTATGGACAATATAAAAAATAGAATATTAGAAAAAAATATATATACAAATTTTATAAGTTTGTGTAAGAGCCAATTCTTTGAATTCCTTCAAATGTTCTTGTTTTCATGGATGAAAATAGTTTTTGAAAAATTCTCTCATTTGCATCAGTTCTTCTTTTCAAGTCACCCCATAAGTTCTTATTTGGTTGAGATCTGGAGACTTGCCATTTCAAAGTTTCATCATTGCTATCGGGAATTGATTTTTGTACTGTTATTTGTATGAATGAGTGTATTATCTTTCTGATATTTTCAATTTTCTCCATCGAAAAATTCAACATTTAGTAAAAGATGACGATTTGCTTATGAATTTATTTTACCCGAAACAAAAGCAATTTAATCCATGCCATTATATGCAAAACATCGCCTGATCATCACAGAGCCCCCACATAATAGGTGCTTTGAGAATAATTCTTTTTCTTGTATTAAATCATGTCAGTAGTATTTTTATACATCTGGTCCATCCAAATTCCATTTTGTTTCTTAATATATATATATATATATATATATATATATATATATGTATATATATGTATTCATTGGTTGTTTTAGATCAGAAATTTCTTGCTGAAGTTGAAACATTCTATGTTGTGCCTTTGCACCAACTGAGACTTAGCTAATTTGGTGTATATATGAAACTTCTAGAACTTCTTGTGTTATATTTTTCTTTCCTTTTCTTGTAATTTTCTTCGTCGAAAAATTCAACATTTAGTAAAAGATGACTTGCAAGGACAATTTGATTTGCTTATCAATTCATTTTACCCGAAACGAAAGCAATTTAATCCATGCCATTATATGCAAAACATCGCCTGATCATCACAGAGCCCCCACATAATAGGCACTTTGAGAATAATTCTTTTTTTATTATTATTAAATCATGTCAGTAGAATTTTCATACATCTGGTCCATCCAAATTCCATTTTGTTTCGCAATATATATATATTGTATATACATATATATTATATATATATATTGTATATACATTCGCAATATATATATATATATATACATATATATATATATATATATATATGTATTCATTGGTTGTTTTAGATCATGAATTTCTTGCTGAAGTTGAAACATTCTACGTTGTGCCTTTGCACCAACTGAGACTTAGCTAATTTGGCGTATATATGAAACTTCTAGAACTTCTTGTGTTATATTTTTCTTTACTTTTCTTGTAATTTTCTTCGTCGAAAAATTCAACATTTAGTAAAAGATGACTTGCTAGGACAATTTGATTTGCTTATGAATTTATTTTACCCGAAACGAAAGCAATTTAATCCATGCCATTATATGCAAAACATCGCCTGATCATCACAGAGCCCCCACATAATAGGTGCTTTGATAATAATTCTTTTTCTTGTACTAAATCATGTCAGTAGTATTTTCATACATCTGGTCCATCCAAATTTCATTTTGTTTCGCAATATATATATATATATATATATATATATATTCATTGGTTGTTTTAGATCAGGAATTTCTTGCTGAAGTTGAAACATTCTATGTTGTGCCTTTGCACCAAATGAGACTTAGCTAATTTGGTGTATATATGAAACTTCTAGAACTTCTTGTGTTATATTTTTCTTTCCTTTTCTTGTAATTTTCTTTGTCGAAAAATTCAACATTTAGTAAAAGATGACTTGCTAGGACAATTTTATTTGCTTATGAATTTATTTTACCCGGAACGAAAGCAATTTAATCCATGCCATTATGTGCAAAACATAGCCTGATCATCACAGAGCCCCCACATAATAGGCGCTTTGAGAATAATTCTTTTTTTTATTATTATTATTAAATCATGTCAGTAGTATTTTCATACATCTGGTCCATCCAAATTCCATTTTGTTTCGCAATATATATATATATATATATATATATATATATATATTCATTGGTTGTTTTAGATCAGGAATTTCTTGCTGAAGTTGAAACATTCTATGTTGTACCTTTGCACCAACTGAGACTTAGCTAATTTGGTGTATATATGAAACTTCTAGAACTTCTTGTGTTATATTTTTCTTTCCTTTTCTTGTAATTTTCTTCGTCGAAAAATTCAACATTTAGTAAAAGATGACTTGCTAGGACAATTTGATTTGCTTATGAATTTATTTTACCCGAAACGAAAGCAATTTAATCCATGCCATTATATGCAAAACATCGCCTGATCATCACAGAGCCCCCACATAATAGGCGCTTTGAGAATAATTCTTTTTTTTTTTATTAAATCATGTCAGTAGTATTTTCATACATCTGGCCCATCCAAATTCCATTTTATTTTGAAAAAAAAAATGTATTCATTGGTTGTTTTAGATCATGAATTTCTTGCTGAAGTTGAAACATTCTATTTTGTGCATCTGCACCAACTGAGGCTTAGCTAATTTTGGTGTATAAATGAAACTTCTAGAACTTCTTGTGTTATATTTTTCTTTTCTTTCTTTCTTTTTTTTTTTTTCTTCCTTTTTTTTGACAAACATTTAAATCTGTCATCTGCTTAAGTTTTCTGGTCGAGTATTTTCCAGTAGATGCAGACCCGTAAACATTTCTTTCATCACGCGAGGACAGGGGTTTAGTTCTTCCCTCGGTATTCTTTTTATCATGATTGTCTTTCATTGAACCCTTTGCGGCGCAGGGTAATTCGGATCATTTAAATTACACTGCCACCGAAATTTACGAATAAAATTAAAATAAAAAAATTTTAATTTTCAAGTTTAAAAAATGGCCTCTTCTGCTATGTTATAAATGTAAATGTTTGCTAAAAAATTTCCGGGGTGAGTTTTTGCACTTGAGAATTAAATTTAGGTGTTCCATCAGCGGGAACACTGCGACTGAAAGGGTTAAAAAAAATCTAGAACATTTGCAATAATACGGCTACTCATTCCTGATGAAAAAAAAAAAAAGCTTAAATCTTCCCTTTTCCATGATGTCTTAACTTCTTACCATTCACCCTTTTCGTAAATGCACCAAAACTTTGAAGAAATGTATGGTAATTTTTTACTTTCTTCTATATGTAATATAGAGAAAGTATTGGATTCGCGAAAATTTTCGACCTCCGTTTTTTGACAGATCTACACGTTTTGGGATGTCCTGAACACGAATTGATAGTTTTTAGAAAATGTCTGTCTGTGTGTCTGTCTGTCTGTCTGTCTGTCTGTCTCATTTTTTTGTGGACGCTGTATCTCACGAACATATGAATGAAATTTAACCAAACTTGGTATTTAGTTGCACCCTGACATGAACTGGTGCCCATTAGATTTGGGGATCAATAGCTCAACAGGTGGCGCTGTAATCGCATTTTATGCAAATTTTTAACATGGCAGCATAGGACAAAATTCCGTATAAATGGGCATAATGAGAGTTATTTTAAACTTGTGATTGTAAAATGAATTTGAATTATTGATGATAGTAGTAGTTAACTAGGAAAAAAAAATTGTGCATGGGGGGGCATCGGTTCCCCCCCTGGGGGGGAAGTACCCCCCCGGGGGGGTTAAATTTTGAAGATGGGTATCATTCGAAAGATCTCGTCAATACCTTTAAAACGAATGGTTGAACCATAAATCTGTGATAATTTAAAACAAAGTTATCGATTTTTTTTACTTTTAACAAAAAAAAAACTTAGAAAAATAATCGTATTTTTTTTTTTTTTTTTTTTTTTTTTTTTTAAACGAAATTTTACCAAACTTGGTATTTAGTTGGTCCCCGACATAAACTGTTGCTGATTATATTTGGGGAACAATAGCTCAACAGGTGGCGCTGTGATAGCATTTTATCTAAATTTTTAACATGGCAGCATAGGACAAAAATTCGTATAAATGTGCATAATAAGAGTTATTTTACACTTGTGTTTGTAAAATTAATATGAATTATTGATAATAGTAGTACGTAACTAGGAAAATAATTTTGTGCATGGGGGGCATCGCTTCCCCCCCCCCGGGGGGGGGGGTAAATTTTGAAGATGGGTATCATTCGAAAGGTCTCGTCAATACCTTTAAAACGAATGGTTGAACTATAAATCTGTGATAATTTAAAACAAAGTTATCGATTTTTTTTTACTTTTAACCAAAAAAAAAAAAAAAAAAACTTAGAAAAAAAATTCTATTTTTTTTTTTTTTTTTTTAAATTTTGTTAGTGATTGAATATGTATTAATTTTCACAAAAAAAAAAAAAAAGGAAAAAAAAATCTTTTTTTTCTTTAAATATTGTTACTGATTAAATATGTAAAGGAAAATATAGAAGAAAGTCTTGTGGTGGCCACAACATACTAGTTTTATTGAAAATATGCCATAATCTTAGTAATTGCTGTAATATTTAAGCCAATATATATTTATTTTTAAAAAATTATTGTTGTTCTTAAAGTTTTTACTCAGAGTGAAATACTAACTTTGTATATTCACCTTTTTTTCTAAAAATTATATATATTTAATATCTATATACTTAATGTTTGTTGCATTTTTACTTTCTCTTACCCATAAGGTAGAGAAAGTATTGTTTTGGGGTCAAATTTTCGAACGCGAGATTTTGTTATATTTACACGTTTTGAATACGAAAATCATATTTTTAGCAAATGGTCTGTGTCTATGTCTGTGTGTCTGTCTGTTATCAGCATATCTCAAAAACAAATTATGGCAGAAAGTTCAAACTTGGTAGTCTAAATGTGTATCATATAGGGATGGTACAATAAGCTTTTCGTTAAGATCAAGCAAATGGTTCGTGTACAGGGACAATCAAGAGAATTCTAATACATTACGTCTATGGGGGAAATTACAGGAAAGTAGAGTTTAACGTCTATAGACTGCACTAAACCAAATGAAACGAATATATATTTTTTGTAATAGAGATAGTTAACTGGGAAAAAAAACTGTGTATGTAGGAGCCTCGCCTCCCCACTGGGAGGGGGGGGGAAGTCCCCCCTCTAGGGGAGTAAATTTTGATGATGGGTATCTTTCAAAATGGACTTTTTTTGGATCTTTGGTGTTATACTACTTCTCTAATATGGAAATCGTCTGCCTTATCATAAAAGAAAATTTTTTTAAAGAATAATTTTAATAAATTATTTTTTAAAAAGAGATTTTTTTTTTTTTTTAAATAACCGAATTAAATTCTATATAAATGTAGGTGCATTAATGAAACGGAGGGTTGAGGAGGGCGGTAGCCCCCTTCACAAACAACTAATTATCATATAAAACTCTTCAGAAGCCTAATTTGAATTGTTTAACATAGGTTTGCATAACAGTACTCGTTATCTTACCTGTTAATCTGCAACCTGTATTTATAGTATTAAATTTCAGGGTAAGAGAAAGTCGTGTGAGTGACACACCAGATTATTTTTTTTCTTAGCAATGAATTTTAAAGATTGATAATACAATAATGTTTAAATTCTTTTCGTTTTATTTTTCTATTTTCTCAAAGTTTTTACTTAGACTGTACTTTATAAATACATTGCATAATTATAAGTACTTTAATTCCTTACAGATAAATGTGACTCTCTTCAGTGCCAAAATGACGGAACTTGTGAAATTGAAAATGGAGAAGCAGTTTGTGAATGTCCTGAGAGGTTTGAAGGAAAATTATGCGAGATAGGTAATGAAATCGAAAGCCTTTATACATTATTTATTTTAAGTTTTCGCATAAATTAATAAGTTTAAGAAGTAGCATGTATTTAATAAACGCACTGTCAATGTTGTCTATTTTGAAGATCACAAATTAAAGAAAGTTATACTTGTACCCAAAAGGTAAAAGATACTATGTCCGAAAATGTAATTTTTCAGAAAAGCAACATTTTTATTTTATTTATTCTTTTTTTTTTAACTTTCTTTTTAGAACTTTTTTGCATATTTCTTCGTAACTATCAGTAATAGTTTTATGATAATTTAATATACTAAATGGAAATATTGTTTTTGATAATAATTTTCTAACACTTTTCGAAAAAAATAATAATAAGAATAATAAAAATGGGCATGATGTCTTTACGTCCGAGGTACAGATATATTTGATTTGTTTTTACTTAAATTTGTTCATATTCAGATTTACCGTTTTATAAAAATAATACACGATAAATATATTTAATTCTTACATATAAATATGAGTTGTTCTGAACTAGTTAACGGTTTACTTAAGATTATTATTTAAAATTAAATCTCTAAACTTGTAAGTTATTCACGTAGGTTTATTTCATCTGTAGAAACTTAAAAATAAAACCTTACTGATTAGAAAAATATTTTATTAGGCTGTGACGTTTCTGGACGTCCTGTTCGCTGAGGTACAGCTAGTGCATTACGTACACAAAGTTTTGATCACTGAACTAGTTAATTACAAAAATAGAAGATCAAATCGAAAATATTATATAAAAATAGCTTGTGAATGTGAGTTTCGGCAGAAAGGAATGCGAATAGTTATTGAAGACTAAATCAATTACACACTGTTTATTTTGAAGGCCACGTGAATGAAGTGATTTAAGCAATCACATGCAATGTTGCCAGATCTGGCGGATTTTTTATTCAATAATCGACAATAATTTTGAGAAACGATATTTGATATAAATAATAGACTACTAGTCTTCGAAGTGATTAGACAAATGTAACACATAAAAATTATTGGTGACTAGCAAACCCGTGCGAAATATTCGCATTTTATTTCTTTTCTTATTTACCTTTAAAATTTGAAACTCATAAATGTTACACCAATTTCACCACCTAATTAAAATTTTAATTTACAAGAAGCCAAATTATTAATAAAATCAAATTAATAGTGTACAATAGTGAAACCAAAATCATTCAAAGAAGGGTTCGGTTCGGTTCGGTTCGGTTTGATGAGTACTGAGATTTTTGCTTGCCTCTAGGGCCGCTTATATCTCGAAATATCCACACCACAAGGGTTTACAAGTTTTTATTTAATACAATAACAGATACATGAACAGATAAACAAGGACAATCCATTTCCCCAAAGAAGGGTTTCCAAATAAAATTCTTGGTTCACGATCCAATTATCATACTTCCACAAGCAGTACAATTTTAATATAGGTCTCCCACGATGCCTTTTAAATTTTTGTCGTCATGTTGGGAATGACTTTTTATTAATTTTGGTTAGGGCTGTGCCGATTAATCAATTAGTCGGTTCGGTTAATCGATGAATGCTTAGTCCCGATCAATTTTTTTAATCGAGTTAATCGGATCGCTTAATTCTATTAAAAATTTTCAAAATCCGATTAAAATTTTCAAACTACGAATTAAAGTAAAAATGCTTTTCTGCCTACAAAATATTTTTTCACATATTTTGCTAACCATTCTAAGAAACATCCATCAAATAATGAAAAAGCAAAAAAAAAAAAATAAAAATAATAAAATAAAAATAAATAAATAAATTAAATAAATAAATAAATAAAAGGATATAAATAAAAATAAAACCCCTCAAAAGAAGTTGTTGCACTTTCGTTGATAGAGAAAAGGGGGAGGACAGTTATTAAACAAAATGCCGCTTCATGTGCATTCTGGTATTCTGGAGCAACACCACCTGTCTTTAGCCTTCTACAGAAAGTGTTGGCTAGGGTAATAGTATTCTCAGAAACAAGGAGCTTTCAAAAAATGGAAATGCTAAAGATAAAAGAAAAGAAAAGAAGGGATTAAGATTTCCACTATCCCTCTGATGGGGGAAATGTCAACACAGTTTCACAGTATCTTCAATCGTTTATTGTCTGTTTAGAATTTCTGATAGTAACTATTGAAGTAGAAACAGAAAATAACATTCTGTGTCCAAGTCCGAAGTGACAAAGAAGAACTAAAATATACGAATTTGAGATTTTTATGATAATGATATGGAATTTTGAGAATTCATTTAAAAATAGTGACAAGACCTACAAATGGACAAGACCTGCAAATATAAAACTAAAATATGTGTAAATTCATTTAATGTTTCTTTCAAAGTGAAATAAAAAAATGATTTACTTAATAAATAAAGAAAGAAAATAGACAAGTGAAAATATTTATATAAAATTAACACTTAAAGTCACCAACTATTACTCTGAAAATTGATTTAAATTTCAGCTATGAAACCGATATAATTGATTAGGCAAAAATTTAAATTTTTTTTTTTAGTCAAACTTATTAATAATATGTAGATATACACACAATATGAGAGTTTTATTCATCATTGAAATAAAATTATATAAAAAAAAATGAAAACCGATTAAAAATTCGATTAATCGATTAATGAACTACGATTGACCCAGTTAAAACTCTTAATCGATTCCCACCCCTAATTTTGGTATATATGTATACATACACACACACACACACACACATATATATATATATATATATATATATATATATATATATAAAATAAAATAATTCCTATTTTGATTATATATTTTATGATTGTGTTTTTTAGTCAATTTATGTCACCATAGTTCATATTCGGTATATATCTTTAAATTATTGCTAGGTTTAAAATGACGCTTGCAAAGATTCTGAAGAAACAACTGTTAAAAATAAATTTTATTCGTAAAATAATCTCAGCAGACATATGTCGTCAATTTTTCTTATTAGTCCATCGAGCTAAGTACGCGCGCTTAAACATTGCTCATGTTTAAATATTATTTTTTTATCCTCGCATATGGTATCGTTTCGACAAAAAATAATTGAAACTGGTCCACGTTAGAGAAATATTATATAGATTATTGAATAAAAAATCCGCCATGTCTGCCAACTCTGATCACAGGTATTAAATATTTATAAACATAGCTTCAATACTGTCCGTATTGAAGTTTGTAAATTGAGTAAAGCATGACGCTGTTAATTGATGAAATGAAAGAATATGTGAAATAAAATGTATTAGAATTATTTTGCAAATCTAATGTGAGGTTCAAATGAAAAAGAAAAAAAAAAGAATTTGAAATAGATATATGACAGGTATTAAATATTTATAAACATAGCTTCATTACTGCAATACTGACGTTTGTTAATTGAGTGAATACTGATTTCCTCTTTATTTTAAATTGTTTACATTCATAATTATTATTTTATGAAAATAGTGCATGTCACTGTTAATTGTTGAAATGAAAGAATGTGTCAAATAAAATGCGATAGAATCATTCTGTGAATCTAATGAGAGGTTCAAATGAAATAATATTATAGTTTTAAAAAATTGAAGAAGACGCTTTTATTGAAATGTGAACTAAAAAGCACAAAATATATATCTTTATAGTATTAAAATGCAGGGTAAGAAAAAATTGTGTGAGTGACACACCATATTACAGGGTGATTATAAAATAATTTAGAATTAAACAAAAAACATTTTTAAAAAATCTCCCTTGACTGGGCCCGAACGTTACACATTTAGGCTCGTAGCCCGGAGCTTTACCTCACAGCCACAGCGTTCACGTAGGGAAAGTCTTCTTTTACAATATAGATTTTTTTGTTTGCTCCCAGAGCGGTTACAAACATACATACAAACATACATACAGGTGAAGCTAATAAAAGCGTGTTAAAAAGAAATCGAAATAGGCAATAAAAACAAAATATTTTAATTTTGTACGCATGTACATTCGATAACAAAAGTGTCCGAACACTAGAAAAAATTCCTATGTAAAAAAGTTCACTTCATACGGTTTCGTTAAATAAATCTTTATTGAATCATGTTTTTACACTGACTAAGAGCGGGATTCGACAAGGATTTATTTAACAAAACCGTATGAAGTGTGCTTTTTTAACATAAGAATTTTTGCTAGTGTTCGGACACTTTTGTTACCGACTGTATATATTTATTTTGAATTTAACATGAATGAAAAAAATTAAAAATTTACTGATATTAAATATTCGTTAATTTTGTTTAATATTAATATATATAATGACCCTCATCGTCATCTGTCATTCACGATTCCGGTTTGCACCGCTTCAAAACAGACTTTTGGCAGCCATTTTTTTTTTCCCCAATTTGTTCAATTCAACTTACGAAAACATACATATCATTTTCATACATGTTTTGTATCGCACATATTGTTATTTATTCCGTCTAAAACCTTGAAAAACTATTCAATTGTAATGTTTAAATGTTTAATTAAATATAACGGATCACTGGCTATTATAAACATGAACCTCTAAATAGAATTATGTAACTTCATGATTATAAACAACGCAATGTCAAATAAAAACAAACATAATTTGTTGCCATTCAGAAAATACAAATTCCAAATGGACAACTCTTTAATTGCAAATGAACGACTCTTTGACTGTTTCATTAAAAAAAAAAATGCTTAAAATATTTCTAAAACATATTAAAGCCTTAAAAATCTTAAAATATATTTGTAAAAACATATTAAAGTCTTTAAATATTTTTATCAAGCTTCATTATTTGTTTACATTGTATGGTATGATTGGCGTCGAGTTCAGTACGTAAATGTCGCCAGTTGATTTTAGTTTTGAAATTAATGTAAAGTTATAGTTGGGATAGAATGTTTGGTTGGGCAAGTAAAGGTCACCAGTTGAAATGAGTATTGAAAGTAGGGTAGTCTAAGGTGATAATGTCGAGTCAAGATAAAATGTTCGGTTGAGAATGAGAAAGTCCCTAGCTGGATCCTGTATATTTTGGCGATGTTGTGGGTGAGATAGCTGGTTGGGAGTATAGAGTAGAGGTGAATTTGGGTTAGCATGGAGTGTCTGTAATTATTAGATAGTTAGTTAGAAAATACGCAAGCAAAGTGATGACGTCACTGGGCGTCAGTGGATGCAAGAAAAAGATTTCCTATGTTAATCGCCCATTGGAATTTTTGCAAAAAATTATTAAAAATTGAGGAAAATTATTTCCCGATTTTAATTCCCATATTTCGGTATAGATATGCATTAGTTATCGTGTGCATGCGTTAGATTACGTTGTTTTTGCTGTAACATTGATAAAATTTAAATTTTAAATTTCAAAACTTTAGAAAAATAAAATAGCAAACTTCCATATTTGATTGAAAACATAAACATTTCATTTCAAAGGATGATATTTACACAATAAATATCCAACTAATATACTAAAGAAAAGGAAAATGATAAATATTCTATCATAATTTGAAGTCAAATTTGTTTTCAAATGTTTAAATAAAGTGTCTGATATAAGATACTCATATGTTGCAGCGGAATAGATTTAATATATCTGTCATCCTTGGCGGAAAAAATATAGCGCCAAATTATTTGGCGAACATATTTCATTCCTTTCAAAAATCATGGTTATTTTAACTGAATTATATGAAACAATATATCGTACAATACGTATTACGAAAATAAACATCTGGCATGTATATTTTCGTAGTATGTTTTTAATCGCCAAATACAAAAAACGCCAAAGATGACAGTTTTGAAATTTTAAATTTTGTCAATTTGACAGCAAAATAACTCAATCTAACACATGGATACGATATCATACCTATACCCAAATACGGATATTAAAATCGGAAAATAATTTTCCTCGATTTTTAATAATTTTTTACAAAATATACAATGGACGATTAACATATAGGGAATCATTTCTTGCATCCACGGACGGTCAGTGACGTCACATTTCGCTTACGTATTTGGAAACAGGATCTTCGATCTTCGATAGTCTTAAAGTATTTTGGTAAAATGAAGTGAATCGTTATTTACTTCCTCTTACCCATAGGGTCGAGAAAGTATTGTTTTAGGGTCAAATTTTCGAACGTGAGTTTTTGTTATACTTACATGTTCTGAGGTCCCCTGAATACGAAAATCACGTTTTTAGCGAATGGTCTCTGTGTCTATCTGTGTGTCTGTTATCAGCATATCTCAAGAACGAATAGTAGCAGAAATTCCAAACTCGGTATTCTAAATGTGTATCATATAGGGATGCTACAGTAAGCTTTTCGTTAAGATGAAGCAAATGGTTCGTGTACAGGGACATTCAAAAGTATTCAAATACATTACGGCGGTCTATGGGGGAAATTGCAAGTAAGTAGAATTTAACATCTATAGACTGCACTAAACCAAATGAAACGAATACATATTTTTTGTAATAGAGATAGTCAACTGGGAAATTTTTTTTTTTGTGTATGTAGGAGCCTCGCCTCCCCCCCCCCTTGGGTTGATGTCCTCCCTCGAGTGGAGTAAATTTTCATGATGGGTATCTTTCAAAAGATCTCGCCAATACCTTTAAAACGAATGGTTGATCCATCGATCTACGATAATTTAAAATAAAGTTAATGATTTCTTATATTTTTAACATTTTTTTTTTTTTTTTACTTTAATATTGAGAATAAATTCAACTTTTTTTTAGATATTTAGTGTCATACTATTTCTCTAATATGGAAATCGTCTGTGTTATCATACAAGATAACTTTTTAAAATAATAATTTTAATAAATTATTTTTTTTAAACTGAATTATTTTTTAATAACCGAATTAAATTCTATATAAATGTAGGTGCATTAATGAAACGGAGGGTTGAGGGGGGCCAGAACTAATTATCATATAAAACTCTTCCGAACCCTAATTTGAATTGTTTAACATAGGTTTACATAACAGTACACGTTATCTTACCTCTTAATCTCCAACCTGTACTTATAGCATTAAATTTCAGGGTAAGAGAAAGTCGTGTGAGTGACACACTAGATTATTCTTATTATGAGGACTTTAAATAGAGCACTTAACGGAACACTGGGATGTGTTATTGCTGTTGTGTTTTCGGGCCTATATTTTTTGTCACCCAGCAGTTTTTTTATTGTCATTCATATTTATTGATCGGGTAGAATTTTTTTAATTTCAGAACGAAAATTAGAAAATATCGAAACACATTTGATTTATAAACAAAAACTGAAAATACATTTGAATGATCACGTGGTAATCTTCATGATCTAAACATTGTTTTCAAGATTTATCGTTCACATTCCGTCATTTTTGACGGGGCTATATACTAGTTATTAATATTGATGTTCGTAAATTGACTAAAATTATACTTTGGTTTGCTTTTATTTCAATCTGTCGAATTTCACATTGATTACTTTGTGTAAATAATGCATATACATTCTTTTCTTACAGATAAATGTGACTCTCTTAACTGCAAGAATGGAGGAATGTGTGAAATTGAAAGCGGAATTGCATTTTGTGACTGTAATGAGAGATTCGAAGGAAAAGAATGCGAAATAGGTAACGAAGACGAAAGCATCTATTTACTATTTGTTTTAGATACATCAGAAATGGATTAATTTAAGACTTTATAAAAATCTGTATCATTGCACAATACATATATTTTACATGTTTTAATGATAAAGTATAATTTTTTTAATTGACAAATGCGATACTGATCAAAATAATTTCTAGCAGTTTGTCAGGAAATTCTATGTCTTATTTATGATTTAATTAGGACATTACTGATGAAATAAGCGATAAAATAACGAGAGTTTTTGGTATCATACATAAAATACTTAAAAGTTAGTTTTTCGAAAAGAACATGGCTAGGCTTTGCAACCACTTACAAAATAAAAATTTAACATGTTAAAAATGATTTATATATACTGTTTGTTTTCACTTTGCATTATCTGCCATGCTATTCTACATGCGTGATATCTGATGTAATTTTATCTTAATGAGGGTAAGAGTAGGGATATGAAAAGTAGTGGTTACTAAAATTATTATAAGTTGCGGTCTTTCAGCGACAGCACAACCTCAGCGTGTCACCTTTTTCAAAAAAGAGTTTTCACCAAACGGTAAACTCTGAAAATATTCCGAAACATGAATGAGAAATTTGGAGTAATTAATTGCCCTATAAGTACAAACAATATTACAAGAATATATTAGTAAATATCAAACATATCATTAAAATACTACTACTTCCTGACATTAGAAACGTTTCATGGTGAAAAACATGTTTTTTAACGGAACCTATTCCTTGCAAACTTATAAAAATTGGAACTTTATTGGTATATGAGTAACACTGCCAAATATTTTTATAGTGCTCTCATGGCATTCGTAAACAAACAGTGTCTAAAATCTTTTATGATTCAATAGCCTGGTAGTCCAAGATTTTCGGAAAAGAGAAGTGCAATTTCATCGCGAAAACAGGAGAAATGTCTGCCTATGTAACGAAAGAGGAGTGAGTTAAAAATTAAAGAAACAAAGAACATACAAAAAAAAAAAAAAAAGGTTGGGGAAATAAAAAGAGCTTTATAATAGCAAGACATAATAATGATTAAACTAAATATATTAAGTGAGACTTGTTGTCTGATATCAGCAATATCATGACGTTCTTCTGTCCAAAGAAGGTATCTCACATGCAAATTGCACGTAGAAAAGCGTTAGAAAACTTATGTATGCCGTTGCTATGGAAAAATAGCGTGGTAATAAAATAAAATATTTGAATTTTACAGAAATTTCGTATAAGTTAAATGAATCGAGGCAAATGCCTTCAAGTTTCGAGCGGGCTCGGTTATCAGCCTAATAGCTTACTTGTACAGTCGGCAGCAAAATTATTGAAGCACTAGCAATAATTCCTACTTAAAAGGTGGACCCCTAATACTCTTTTACTAAGTAAATATTTGTCGAGTCATAATCTAAGTACTATATTGTTTATAAAAAAAGTAAGTTGATGATAAGAATTAGCGGTTAAACTAATGTATATATATAGATATGAAAAGTCTGGATGTGTCCTTCTAATTTTGCTGCCGACTGTATGCTTACTATAATGAATACGAAGTTTGACTAAAACAAGTTTTCTAATACATGACTAATACTAGTTTTCTAATACAAGATTTTTTTTTTTCCTATGATGTAACTAAGACACTAAGAATTATGTGTAAATATGACTTTATGGTTGTGTTTTAAGATGACTTAGAAATTTTTAATTGCGCGAAGATACGACAAGATTCTCCTTCAGCTTACGGAGTTCTGCTATCTGTGCTTCACAGTTATAAAAAAAATTACTTAACACCGTTTTTTGCGCTCTCATATCGTTGTTTTCTATAAACATGGCACATATTTATAGTGAGCTACCCAGTTTGTAATATTTGACCCGATGCCTCAAGCTTCTAAATTATTCTTTTATTTAAATACTAAAAATTGAATATTCATTTATATAATAATTGTATTATTTGAAAGTGATTATTGTTTGAGTACATATATATATATTGTGTAAAATATTGCAAAATTTTTAGAAGACTTTTTCCAAAATATGAATTATAATATATTTGTATTAAAATGCATGATAATAAAGCATGTCTATATTAATAAAATCAGAGTTTTGTCTGTAAATTTGTCGGAATCGAAAAATTTTCCAATATCTTCACGTTTCACACACCATGAAAGGCGAAAATGACTTCAGAAAATTTTGCCTGAGTGTGTGTGTGTGTGTCATCGTGTCTGTATGTCGCTTTTTTGTCCAGGCACCACTTGAGAACGGCTGGACGGAATTCAACGGCGCTTTGCAGAAACTTAGAACTTTACACCACTTAAAGTTATATCTATCAACTTTTCAGAAATTCCCTCTCCGTTCCCCCCTGGGGGGCATAAGACAAAATCGCGTTTGTTCGGGCATCACTTGAGAACGGCTGGACTGAATTCAACAGCGCTTGGCAGAAACTTAGAACTTTACCCAATTTAAAATTATATCTATCAACTTTTCAGAAATTCCCCCCTGGGGGACAAAAGACAAAAACAGGTTTCTCCGGGCATCACTTGAGAACGGCTGGACCGAATTCAATAGAGCTTGGCAGAAACTTAGATCTTTATCCAACTTAAAATTATCAACTTTTCAGATCCCCCCCCGTTCCCCCCTGGGGCAAAAGACTAAAACACGTTTGTCCAGGCAACACTTGAGATTGGTTGGACTGAATTCAACACCGCTTGGCAGAAACTTAGATCTTTATCCAACTTAAAATTATACCTATCAACTTTTCAGAAATTCCCCCCGTTGCCCCTTTGGGGGGCAAAAGAAAACAACACGCCTGTCCGGGTATCACTTGACAACGGTTGGACGGAACTCAACAGCGCTTGGCAGAAACTTACGTCTTTACTGAACATAAAATTATATCTATCAACTTTTCCGAAAATCCCCCCCCCGTTCCCCCCTGCGGGAGAAAAAGACAAAAACACGTTTGTAAGCAAAACTCGGCTCCTAATTACTTCACAATAAAGAAACTCCACATGGGGAGACTAGACATGAGTACAAATAAAACATTATCTGCGTTTTAGGAATTTTCGATTTTTAAAGGAAGGAAGGGAGGAAATTAATTTTTGACGGGAAATTTTGAAAACTCCTGATTTGAGTCGAACTCTACCAAAAATGGAATAAAGATGTTGAGAAAAGGCTATGCGACTTTCTTAGGATATTTCTTAAAATACATTTTTGATTTTTTGTGATCAGCCTTTTTTTTTTTTTTTTTTTTGGGGGGGGGGGGGATGTGTTACAAAGGGCAAATTCGAGACACCATTTTTAGCATTAAATTTGTCCTGGAAAATTTATGAGAGCTGCGGTCACGAAGTTTGGTGCTTGGATTTTTTATATGCAACCGGCACCTAAAGAAACGGTATTTTTCGAAATACCCCCTTCCCCCTTGCGGGACAGGAAGCAAACAAACGTTTGTAAGCATAACTCGACCCCAAATTACATCACGATGAAGAAATTACACATGATGAGACTAGACTTCAGTATAAATAAAATATTATGTTCGATTTTAGAATTCTTTATTCTTAAAGGAGGGGGGGGATAGTAATTTTAAGGGGAATCGTAATTTTAAGTAAATTCCGGATTTTTTAGTAGAGCTCTACTAAAGATATTACAAAGATATTGAAAATAGCCACGTGTCTTCTTTAGAATATTTTCAAAAACACATTTTCGTTTTTTTGTGATTTTCGATTCTTTTTTTTTTTTTTTTTTTTTTTTTTTTTTTTTGGGGGGGGGGGGGTTGGGGTTGCAAATTCAACACCCCCATCCCCCCATTTAGCGCTAAATTTGTTTTTGGATAGCTACGGGATCTGCGTCACGAAATTTGGTGCGCAAATTGTTTATATGTATCTGACACTTATTGTAACGAGATTTTACGAAATTCATCCACTTACCCCCTTGGGGTCGGGGGGGGCGCAATAAACACGCGTATAAACACGTTATTCTGTTTGAATTCGCTTTACATTATATTAGAATGTTGAATTTTGGTGTGTGGATGTTGATTAGGTGTACGCATTATGTACTTTGATGAGATTTTGCAAAACTTCTAACTTAGTCGCTGGGGAAGGGGAAGTAAGAAGCGGGTAAGTTGCTGCCGAAGGCAGTGTGGACGCGGAATCCTCACGTTGCGAGCGGTAAAAACCTCTACGGAATACAGAGGAAACTTTAACTTAGATTATTAATAATGTAATGGAAATTTGGCAACTCATTTAAGTATAGTGCTCAGCGAAGCGGGCAAAGCCTGCTTGTTAATAATACTAAAATATGGTGTAGTAATTGAGACTCAGAAAAATCCTATTTAACAACAAGCTTTCTTTCCGTTCAGATTTTTTAAAAATTAGTTTAAAAGTAGTCATGAGAATATAAGAAGATTAAAAGAAACTTTCTTCTTCTTGTTCCCAAAACCACATAGTAAAAATTAAAAATTCTGTATTAACAATAAAAAATATGAATCTGAGTATTTTAAAACAATTAAAAATTTTTTTCTAAATAACACAAACAAATGTAAAAGATCATTTGCTTCTGAGCACACCTTTATACCAAAGTGTTTAATGCAAATTAAACATTAGCATTTAGCATTTTTACAGTATCAAATTAAACATTAGCATTTAGCATTTTTACATATTTAGCATTTTTACAGTATCTAACAGACAAAGACAGACATTTTGTCTCCAAATCAAATAAACTATTATATTTTAATTTTTTGTAAACTTATAGATGTATTAAAAAATATATATACCAATAGTAAAAGATTTTTCCTTTTTAGCATCGATAATATCAAATATAAAATTGATCCACCATAAATCAATGAAATCTCCACTTTTAATCTATGCCAAATTTGTATCAACATAATTGCACATAATAGTCACATTATATAACAAGATTTGAAAAATTTGGAATATAATCTGAGCTATAGATGATACATAAACAGGACTATTAATCCTCCGCACTTATAAAAAAAAAAAAAAAAAAAAACATTTTAATTAAATTAGACTAACCTTTTCAAAAATTCAAAAAATTAGAATCTATTTTTTATAATGCCCGTACTTTTTATTATTGAGTTTTTTTGTTTTTTTTTTAGTTAATTTATGACAGTATATAATCGGTACTTTTCCATTTTGCCGGCGAGGCGATAAAATTGCCAAGAATGATATAACCGACGCCAATCATTAAGCACCTAAGAAAGAATAATTGTTTCAAAACACTTTATAGCAGGACTTGGACTTTTGTGATATGAAGCCAAAGTGTTTACCACCGACTATTTAAGGCTCTAGTAAGCCCATTCATATCTGTCAGCAGCTACTAAAACTAAACATGTCGAACTGCTTTGACAAAAACCATGATCAGCTAGAGTTCGGACGCTCCAGAACCCCAGAGACGTATTGAGACAAATAGGACATTAGATTTCTTTATCAGAAAGTGAGTTCCAGTGTAAACGGGGAGCCGTTGGACCCCAAATTAATGGATGTGCAAGTAGCAGAAAAGTTAGGGAAAATGTCTGTTAGCCTTATTGCTGTAGAACAGCGCAGATAATTTCTTTCTTCCACATTGGCACGCACAGATGTTCAGCATTTCTCTTGTATTCAAGTCAGTTGTAGAGGCTACTGGCTGTTTCTTTTTTAAAAGCTAAAATTGTTTCTTTTTTGAATTTTTCCGTTACACGCATGTATGTACTGTTCAAGGCATTTGCTGAAGCTTTGAAGGAAAAAACCTTAAAACTACAGGATCATCCATTCGAATCTTCCTCAATGCGCTGTCATCTAAGTTGTTCTGTACTTACCCACAGGCATGCTGGCCAAAGCCGACAATCACAGGATACAAAAAAAATAAGAAACGCTGTTAGTAATTTCCCTCATGTGCTGTAAAATAGACCATACTTTGGGCTCATACACATATGCACTTATATTGCTTGTCATCAACTTCTTTAGATGAAAACTTTGACATTCGGTTGTAATGTAAATTGTAAACGGCCTTCTGAATATTCCTCTAACGCTCTAACAAGCGCACACTCATTTTCACAATCTAATGTGCGTTTAAGTTACTCTAACACTCTTTAAATATATGATCACACTAACAACACGCCGTTTCTGTAATGCAGTTGTAGAAGAATGACAGACGATACACTTACTCTCTTGCGTCTGATTTGGTTGTTGCCATTACACTACTGTTCCAACCAAGGCGTTTTTGGTATCTCACACCTTTCCTTTTAAATTAATAGGGCACATAATTCACCACCACAGAGCTGTATTTATAACAGAAGAAAATACTGGGCGTCTGTCGTCTACTTAAAAATTTAGAGCCGGCTGAAGAACGCTGTAGTGGTTGGTTAACGTAAAATCCATCGTAGCCGTAATATCTTCCATATTCCGTACCAACAATAAGTATGGTGGTCACTAAATATGTAAATAATCCCCTCAGTCGAATATTATGGCATAATTCCGGATAACCTCTTGGGAAGAACACCAGTCAACATTGTCCTAATGTGCAATTATAGAGCGATGTTTAAATCCACTCAATTCACTCCATTCGAAATTTATACAGTCGGCAGCAAAAGTATCCGAGCAGTAGCAAAAATTCCTATGTAAAAAAGAACACGTCATAAAGTTTTGTTAAATAAATCCTTATCGAATCCTGTTCTTTGTCACTCTAAGAACATGACTCGACAAGGATTTATTTAACAAAACAGTATTAAGTGTACTTTCTTTACCTAGGAATTTTCGCTAGTGCTCGGATACTTTTACTGCCGACTGTAAGCTAACAGGAAATTTTTCCGCATTCTAGGCGAACCGGTAACTTTGCAGCATTTTACTCTGCTCGATTTGAAACTAACTACTACAGTCGGCTGCAAAATTATTCGAGCACTAGCAATAATCCTTGCCAAAAAAAAGTACACTTAATACAGCTTTGTTAAATAAATCGTTCTCGAGTCATGTTCTTAATCAGTCTAAGAACATGATTCGACAAGGATTTACTTAGCAAAACAGTCTTAAGTGTACTTTTTAAATATAGGAATTATTGGCTAGTGCTCGAATAATTTTGCAGCCGACTGTAGTTCCGTTTCGACAGCTACAGTCGGCAGCAAAAGTATATAAGCACTAACGATAATCCTTGTTTGAAAAAAGTAAGCTTAATACTCCTTTATTAAATCGATCTCTGTTGAATCAAGTTCTTAGTTAGTCTAAAAACATGATTCGATAAGTATTTATTTAACAAAGTAGTATTAAATGTACTTATTTATATCGAAATTATTGGCTAATGCTCGGATACTTTTGCTGTCAACTGTAGCTTTCTATATGCTTTTCGATAGGAGTGCTTGAAAGGTTTTAATTTACATCACTCTAGTGCTACGTTATGGCCAATTAGCGACGGTATGGTACTCATCTTAAGAGTGGTTCAGAGATATGCCATCACAATTTTGAGCTTATCACAATCGCATTTTTTTTTTTTTTTTTTTTTTTAAGTTTGATCGGTAATTTCCATCATTAACTTACTTTTTTCTAAACAACTTAAAACTATGTTCATGGCTCAGCAAAAATTTACCTTATTAGGTGTCCGTCGTATATACAGGGATTATTGCTAGAGCTTCAATAATTTTGCTGTTTTTGGAAAATTGTATTCATAATGACCAAAATTACATGACCTACCATCATAGCGATTTCTAAAGAAGCTAATGATAGAGATAACAGTGATATTATTATGAAAATTAAAGGCATTTTTGTGTGTAGAAAGTTATGCTTAAAGACATAAGCAGGTTCTTGTCGACGAATGCATTTTGTTTAATGAATAT
>OZ005660.1:123084973-123187473 GCA_963930645.1 Salticus scenicus | reverse complement strand
ATGATAATATTGAATGTGCCTGCTCAGAAGAAGGAGCTGTATTTCTGACTGATGAAAAAGTTTGTAAAAGTAAGAATATTTAAAAGTCGCAAATTTTCAAAGATTTTCAGTAAACATATTCGTTTGAGTTTTAATTTTTTTAAGAAATCGGTTGATAATAGTTTATAAAAATAATATGATGATTAATAATTACACGACTTTCATTAACACCTAATACACATATAATAAACTGTTTTTAGAGTTATTTTAGAGAAAAGACACACACGCGCACACAAACACACACACACACACACACAAAATAAATAAATAAATAAATAAAAATAAAAACGACTTAAGTAATCAGACGACAAGCATTTTTTTTATAGAGGTAAATCAATAATTACGTTGTAAAATCAGATAAAAAAGTGTTTATATAGCAAGATTAAAGAAAGTCGCTTGTGATACCTATTGTCTAGATCTAAAACTGACAAACCTAAAAGGAAAGCCTCTTAATTTTCTCGAAGCAACGAAGCTATATATGCAAAGATGCATCTAAAAAGGGTTTTATTTAGCAAATATAAATAAAATCGTTTCAGAAGATTTTGAGATACCAACTTTCAGCCCCACTTCACATTCAAATCATCTGCTCATCGGAAACCAACAAAAACCACATTGAAATACATCTAAAACAATGTTAATAAAGCAAATTTGAAGAAAATTCGTAAAATCGTTTCTCTAGGGAGAAAACTTGCGTGACCTAAACTTTGACCAATATTATTAGTTCGTCAATCAATTTTCCTGAAGTAACAGATTAATACACATGAAAAAAACATCTAAAAATGGGTATACACAATAGGAAAGGTCGAAAAAAAGTATTTTTAATTTTTGTTTCGGACTATTTTAGTGCGGAACTTTGGCTGTTGTAATAAGAAGAAAAATGCTAAAAAAACAAATAAATAAATAAAATCGGTCGTAATATCCGTTCGCAAATCGTAGTTAAATTAATGGGAAGTTGCAAAAAACGCGATTGTTTTTATTAAGTTTTTTAAGTTAGTTAAAACTTCTAATGTAAGTACTCTTTAGTATTTTATACTGATTTTATGGCTTATATAACATAAGTAAATTAAATTCTCATTAATAATCTGTTATTCTTTTACTTTTTTTTTCTTTTGATGACATGTAAGAAAAAAAAAAAAACAATATATATATATATATATATGTTTTGCATTTTTTAGTTTGCCATTCTTTACTCGTTTTCTAAAACAAAATGACCCAGAATTCATCATGTGAAGGTGGCTGAATGTGGAGTTTCATAACACACTACCCAACCAACCATTCAATTGTTGAGTGTAGTGTTTCCATTTTTATTTCCATCAACTTATAACTATCTACTACTCATTTAGTGCTCTTCTAAGCATTTGAAGTTCTGAAGTTTCGGAGGAATGAGATATAATCTATATAGACTCCAGTGTTGCTCGGATATAGCCATGGTTATTTTCACGTCCACATAATTTACTTGAGGCATGTTTCTCAAATCTGATACACCTCAGAACAGCCTGTGTGTGACAAGGAAAGTTCAGCATTTCTCTGATGAGCGTATTTTCAGAATTCATTAATGTTTTAATTTCATTTTCATGAAGAACTCTCATAATTGGAGGATAATAAACCACACAAGAATCGCAATTAATAATAGTTATGTAATCGAGAGCTTTAATTTTTTTTCGTTTGTACGAAATTCCTAAAATAATGCCTTCTTTGGGAGGCTTTGCCTTAAGATCCTCCTGTATTACATTTCCCGAATTTTTTTTCTTTCATCTACAGCATTTCTAGTACAATATTCCCTAGGTAAGCAAAAACGCATTTTTTAGTATTACTTGGTCAATAACTTGAAGAAATTTGTTAGATAAATACAATTATGTTTCGATTGATTAGATACGTTTTGGTCCCTCAAAGAAATATTTGCTGTTTTTTTGATGAGGTCTTAAGATGAAGAAAACTGTTTCTTTTAAGTTTTCGTATGGATCTAACGAACTTATTATACATAGGGGAAAACAGGTGAATATGAAATATAATTTGCATTTGAACTCACCGTGATAAACTGAAGTATTTTGGATAATTTTAAATTCGATTATTGAATTTTTCAAGTGTTGTTAATGCTTTCTCATGATTTTAAGTTTAAAAAATAACTTAATAAAATGTTTAGTTAAGGAAAAAAAAAAAAAAAAAAAAAAAAAAAAACGTTTTTAGTTTCCCATAATACTATAGGTATGTGGAACTTAGGAAATCGTGAAAATTTTTGACCTCGGCTTTTTGACTTTTTTACAAGTTTTCAGGCGTGAGGAATCCGAAAGTGAAAAAATGTGTATGGTGTCCGTCTGTAGAGTGTCTGTTAGTTTGTTAGTCCGTTAGTCAGTCCGTTAGTAAGTTTGTTAGTCTGTGTACACGATATCTCAAGAATAAATAGTTGCAGAGATGTCAGATTAGTTTTAAAATATTACTTTCGACAATGGCAAGAACCCTATTTATTTGCAACATTCGAATTGAAAAAATTCGTAAGTTATTAGAAATATTTTCTTAACATGGGAGAACAGGGCAAATTTCACTTAAACAGCCATTAAAAAGAAAAACTTTACTGTAAAGACGTCAGGACAGTTTTAAAATATCAGTTTTGAATTCAGAATCAACATCATTAACCATAAACATGCTACTTTGTAAGTTTCGCAAGTTATTTGGAATTAACGAATTTCTTAACATGGCAGAATAGCACAAAAGTTTACATAAACGTCAATTTTAAAGGCAATTTTCAACGTAAATATATCAGACCATTTTTGAAATATTATTTAACACACTGGCACGAATATTATTGACTATGAATTTTCCAATATAACAAATTTCGTAAGTTATTGGAAAATTACGAATTTCTTAACATGGCAGAATAGAGCAAAATTTCACATAAACGTCAATTTTGAGGAATATTTTAATCGTAAAGATGTCAGACCACTTTTTAAATATTATTTAGGATACTGGCGTGAATATTATTGACGATGAATTTTCCAGTATAAAAATATCGTAAGTTATTGGAAACTTACGAATTTCTTAACATGGCAGAGAAAAGGGCAATATTTCACATAAACGTCAATATTGAGGGATATTTTCATCGTAAAGATGTCAAACCACTTTTGAAATATTGTTTAGGATACTGGCACGAATATCATAGACTATGATTTTTCCAATCTAAAAAAAATCGTAAGTTATTTGGAATTTACGATGTACTTAACATGGCAGAATAGGGTAAAATTAAGCATAAATGTCCATTTTAAGGATCATAAATATACCAGACAACTTCAAAATAACATTTATGACACTTTTTTGAACATGATTGACTACAAATATTCTAATAGGAAAATTTCGTAAGTTTTTCGTAATTTAAGATTTTATCAACATAGCAAAATTGAAAAATGTTCATATAAATAGGAATTTTGAAGATTATTGCATTCGAAATTGTAGCATGAAAACTAAACAATGGAAATGACCCTCATAAAATAGATTAATAGGTAAGTATAACATAAATATATCGAAGTGAACGGTAGGTAGCCAGCCTATTAGGCGGGGATTTCATTCTGTCACTGTGTCAAACTTTGGTGTAATTCATTTCTTTTAACATGATTTATAATATGTCTCGCACTAGAAATTTATGAAAACATAAACATGATGGGGAACTTAGCAGGGTCCATCTATGCCAACTAGTTTCTAGAGTAATATGTACCAAGCGAATAATATGGAATGGTACTGAAAATGAAAAAAAAAAAAAAAAATGGATTATCCATTTTTTTTTTTAAATAACATGAACTAGGGTAGTATTTTACAAAAAAATCACAAATAAATTCAAAATAAACACTTTTATTATTATTATTATTGATTATAAACAGTATTGAAAAAAAAAATATCAACATTCAAGTTTTACAAAAATTGGAAATAATATGGAATAGTTGATATTTTGTATTATCCGAATCACAGTCTTCAAGAATAAATCAATCTCAACCACCTATTTGTAGAAATATGTTCATGGGTATCATATTACTAACTAATTAATTTCTATCATTAGAAATGATAATAGCTTTGTTACACATTTTACTGCTTTGTAAATAGATTACCGAAATCGTAGTGCTTATCTTAAAAAAAGTCTGAATCTTGATGAACTAAAGAAGTTTTATATCACGAAAAGGTTTTTTTTTTACTGATACAAGGTGAACTACCTTTCGTATTTCAGGGAAGACATTTGACGTGAAACCGATAGGTTGTAGCTCCGTATGAGGGACATATAACAGTATTCCATTTTACTCGACAATTCCATAATACTCCCCATTCCCCTATATGGAGAGATCCCTTGCACTATGTTTCAAAGTAATTGCATTTGAAGTGTCCAACAAATACTTTTGCTATTTGCTTAACAATTTTCTGTCTATATCAGTAGTCGAGCAATCTATGTGTTCATAATCGACCACAAAGTATTTTTTACAGCGAATGAGCTGCTGACGGAGTGGCAGATTAAAAGATTTAGGACTGTCAGTTTGACAGCCAGTATGTTGGAAAATGCAGCGAAAAAGAAGATCACAAAAATGCCAGTGGAATATGCTCCACTATAGCTAGCGTCCTACATAATTTTATCTAGTCTTTGTATGACATCGCATTTTTATGACTTAGTGTACCATCACAACCTACTATTTCTAGTTTTTCTAATAATATTTAAAGCTCAGACAAAAAAGAAATAATGCTTTGTGTAACACTTTTGATAACCTCAAGGAAGGAGATACATCACCAATATGAGCGAATCCAGGCTCTAGATTGTTCTTTTGCATTCCTGAGAAATTTTTTGACGTATAATTTTTTCTAGAAAAGAAAGTCCTGTACTAATAAATAATAAAAAGGTAAATAAACTTTTTAAACTATAACATGAAAAGTGTTCAACCTAGTGTTTTTAAAAACCTTGACACTCCATCAGACACTGCATGCTGCAATAATAACTCAAAAACGTCAAATATTTAATGAAATAAGAGCATTTTTACCAAATAATTTTCGCATGAGCAAGTTTTAGCGAAATTTCATTTGCATAATTTAATATTCAAAAGTATTGAAGTATACATATGTGGAAACCCCAAACAAGTATCGTGTAATTTCAGCAAAGTTGCACACAGTAGAATGAACTGCTATCCAGCTCCTCTCCCCAAAAAAAGCAAAAATATAAGGGTTTTGCTCAAATTTTTATTTTGGTTCATTCAATTGTAATGCAGCTTTTGTTGACTGTAAATAAATACTGATAAAATCTCCTTATCACCCCCCCCCCCCTTGTTAATTAGAACAATTGAAATTAATATCATTCTATCACGTAGAAGTTTATAAATTTACAAGGTATTTATTTGGAGGTTTATATAACTAGCTCAAAACTATTGGTTACTACATTATTCAAATGAAATTTAGTTACTTTTATGTAAAGTCATGTATATCTCTGCGTGTTATAGTTAAAAATATAGCTTTTCGTTTTTTTTTTTTTTTTGTAAGTAACACTTATATCTCCATAAATGAATGTTGTAACTCCATATATTTAAAAAAGGTAATAAAAAGTAGTCTCGTAATTACATCTTGCAGCCGGAATGTATTTCCAGCATTACTTTTTACAGGGTGATTCCAAACATTTTAATCTTACTTTAAATTTTGTAACTGGTCCCCTTTTTGCTTTCAGGGACAAATTTTAACTGAAATATTAAGGTATAACATATTCTTCACACTCCTGAAATTTCAAGATGATTTGTCTAATACATTTTAAAGATATTTGATAAAATATCTGCTATCGTATGTGTCTAGCCATTAATGAAAATGTAGTGAAATTATAACCAGTATTATCCCAAATGAGTCAGAAATTACCTTTAAACTAGTTTACATGACTGTTTTCGGTATAGGTACACATTTGAGTATGTTGGTTTAAAATAGTTGAAAATAGTAGTAGATTTAAAAAAATAAAAATAAAATAACACACGTATTCTGAAAGAAGAGAATTATTTTAAAAGTCTCATTAAACTGAATTAGCGATATTGAAATGAATTCCATAATCTCTCTTTTCTTCTGTACCGCTAATTAGCAGATATTTCTATAATGCTATACAGCAAGTATTTCTACTACATAACTTAACTTATGCTAGAAAACACGTTTTAAAACGTAACTCTGCTTCAAATAATCTCAGGATCTCGGATTTTTAATGTCTTGGTTAGGTATGTGTAATGTATGTCCATAGAAAAGAAGAAATGTATAAGAATTCATTTTTATTATTATTATTATATTTATATTTTACAAGTTGTTGAACTTAACACATTATTGTCTGGTGCCCCTTCATGGGCCGGGTCGAAAAGTGCACCTCAAATTTAAAAAATAAACATTTAAACTTAAAAATTGTACTAATCTATTATTATGCTTAACAAAAACATAAAAGTAGATTAGTACAATTTTACCAGTAATACCAATACAATTTTACCAATTTAAATAGTACAATTTTAACGTCTTTAAAAAGGTACATTAGAGTTAAAGTGTGTTTTATAATTATGTGGATCATCTTCCTTGCATTCTAACGGTGCCCTTATCGTTTCGATACTTCAGATCTAGGTGGTGGAAAAATATAAGCACTCGAGATTTAAACATTATTTAAAATAAATTAAAAGACTATTATTATTATTATTTTCGATTTTCACATCTGGCGCAGTTTACATAAAAATGGTGTACAAACGGCGGAAATTGTATCAAATTTTGAACTTTGTGAATTTTCTAGCGAACGCAAAATAAGGAATTCGCAATGTGTGTAAAGACAGTATAGAGCTTTCAACTCAGAAAAGGCTGAGATTTAAGTTGAAGAAGTTTAAAGCCATACTGGACCTAGAGAAATGCAGAGGTCAATAATTGGCGACGGTCAGGGATTCATCTATAGCAATGAAAGGGAGACATATATCATCACAATTTTTATTTTCACGGGCGGACATGACTCCCAAATTCCGATAACTCCTAGAAGTATTAAATTTACGGAATATGAAAACTATTGCAGCCACAACGGATTTTACACTAAGCGAAAAGAATCTGCACTTAGATACTTTATTTTTTTTTATTTTTATTACTTACTTAAAGAAAAAAAAAGAAAAAGAAAAAAACTTTACACTTTAAACATAGGGATTCCAAATATCTGATATATAGGTTTATTTTTATTGCCGAATACTGATATCTGATATCCAGCAATATCATTATTCATTTTATCTATATTTTCAAATGATAAAATCTTTTTTTTTTTTTTTTTTTTTTTTTTTTTTTTCCAAAAGGAAAAATAAAAATATCTAAGTTTTTTCCCCCCTTTAATATATGCGCGTGAGTTTCCATTTATTTACACAACGGTATTTTATAACATTACTGCTATGCTATGTTCAATAACGTTGCAGACAGAAAAGTAAATATTTAAGCAAGCATATACAATATAAAAAGAAATATGTCTAGAAGCTTTACAGAGTTTATTGTGTCTACTTTCGAAACTTCACTCTTGTTTCTTTAAAAAACACTATTAAAGCAACGTAGTTCATTCTTATACTTGAAAGAAATTAATGTCTCTGGGGGTTACTGAAGCTGGAAAGCCATTCCTTCCGCAGAAGACCAAAGTTGTGACGGGATGTATTAAGTCCATCCCTAGAAGGTAATCCTAGACTGTCCCAAATTTCCCACTTCATATGCAATACTAAATACCTACTTCATTCATCTATTTCAAGTTTTAAAATTGGCGATTATATCTGAGTAGACAGACAAAGCCAGATTAGTTCCCATTTTAAAAGACATGAACTCTAACTATCATACAACATAGTCGTAGGCTGAAATGCTTTAGTCACAAGGCGGCCCTCCTTCCTCTTTGATACATTTACCTTCTCCAAATTTTTAATTTAATTTTATTAGAATCAGTTTCATATTTAAATTTTCATGTATCTCCATATTATTTTCAATCAATAATTTCCATAATGTGTTTTTATATGAAATATTGGCCTTTCAGAGATGTTAAGAAAATAGCAAATTTGAAATAGCTTATAAAGTTTTCAAAATAGAATGCCCATAGTCAATGATATTCATTCTAGTGTCATATATGATATTTTAAATATGGTCCGACATTTTTGCATTTGAAAGAATCTTTAGAATAAACGTTTGTTAAATTTTGACCTATTCTTCTGTGGTAATATAGTCATAAAATTCCAAACACTTAAATAGTTTTTATATTAGAATGTTAAAAATGTCTCTTTAACACACAGGTTGTATTAGAAAACTGGCCAGACCAATTTACGATCGTGAGATAATGTGCAAAAAAATTAAACGAAACAATATACTAAAGAATTAACGAATTCGCAAACTGACAAACTAATTACCCTACAGATCAGCATCATATCAGTTTTGTGGTGTACGGTTTTCTCATGAGTGCAAAAACAACAAAAAGGTCGGTTGAAAACATTTATAAATATTTAAGTTTCCCTTACTTATAGTATGTTGGAGCACTAACCTAATGAACAATTAGTTAAAAAGATTCAAATTTGAGATTTAATAGTCTAAAGTTTATTATCATAGTTCTACAAAAAATGACCTGGACAAGGTAAATAAATCCAAAAAAAAAAAAAAAAAAAAAAAAAAAAAAAAATGCAACATATTGAATGCCCCAACTCTCCCTCTTCACTCCCGCCCCCCACCAAAGAAAAATAAAATAATGATAAACAAATAAAACGCAGAAATCTGTTTTGGTAACGATGAGCGTCATCAGTGCATGTAGATTGTTTTGGTATAAGGATATTATACCGTCATCGATACATTTCATTTTCACTTTTTACATTTTATTCACGTTTGAAGCAATTTTCTTTTGCTTTATAGGTCACATGTTATGCTAAACGACATTTAACATCATAAATTTAAAAATCATGTATATTATTATTTTTTTCATTTTAGATAACTACTGATTTCGTAATTGTTATTTATTTTGCTTATTTCTTTTTCCAGTTCCTTGTGATAAAATAACGAAACTTTGTAAAAATGGAGGAACATGTGAAAAAAGTGGTGACAACATGTTTTGCAATTGCAATGGAGGAACAAGTGGACATTTTTGTGATATTGTTGACGACTGCGTAAATAATTCAACTTATTGTGGGACTAAAGAAATCTCTCGCGCTGAATGTGCTTTTGACCAAGAGAAAGATGAATCATTCTGTAAATGCGAGGACAATGCTTTGTATTTTGACGAACACATGCTCAAATGTAGAAGTAAGTGTTAAACAGGCTATATAGATTGATGGATTTGTTTCCGGAAACGTAATGGGGCCGCGGTAGCCCAGTCGGTAGAGCGCCGGCCTCGTAAAAGGAAGATTGCGGGTTTGGTACTCGAGCCGGCCAAAGACCGTCGTGTACACTAGTGGTGGCTGGTGCACGTAAAATCTGTCGTGGCCGCAATGTCCTCCATGTTCCCATCAAAAATTATACCTCTGAGGGTCACCGAAGCGGGAGAGCCATCCCTTCCGTGGAGGATCAAAATTTTGATGGCATGTCTCCGGACCACCTCTAGGGGAGTGACCCAGACCGTCGCCAATTGCCCATCTATGCAGCACTAGTGCGACGTTAAACCCAATCATCCATCCATCCGGAAACGTAATGAAAAAATTATTTTCTTAAGATTTTTTAGTGTTAATTTAATGTTCCGTTTTTGACATTTTTAGCAAAATTAAGCAATAACAGTTTAAGCTTTACAAAAAATCGACTTTTTGATAATTATTGCTATCCAGTAAACACGGTCTTTGAAAATATGAATCAGTATCCCGGAGATTATATAGTACTAAAGTGCGCATTCATTACTGAAGTTCCTATCCAAACTAGAGGCTTAGAACTTACAGCAGTTAATCGACCTTATTCCCAAAATCTAAATCCATTCCTATCCAGGCTAGCAGCACACATTGAGTATGATTTTCGTCAATAACGTTACGAGTGAAACGGTCAAAAATTTCGGTTTGCCACGCTTCACTCATTTCCAAAATCTCCTTTCCTACCATGGAGATATTGCGTACGCTCTGCTTATTACTGCTACTTGGAAAATATTCTCCCCCTCACTCTTTCTCTTATTAGTTTGAAATATTTTATCAAAACACAAAGTGGATTGAGTAGTCCAAAAAATTAAGTGAAATAAATCGTTAATTGTAATTTACAACACTTTTTAAATATAAATACCCATTTTGTTATTTTTAAAAGTTGTATCTTAGAAAATAATATTCATTTATTTGTAAATAATTAAAACTAATGTTAAAGAGAGTAACATTGCTATAGATTTTTTTTTATGTCAAAAGAAGAAGAATTTCCGTAATTAATGTACATTAATTTAATCGCAATTTTCCCGAATTAATTAAAATTTTAATGAAATAAAAAATTAGAATTGTGTCGGAAACTGAATTTTATTTAGTCCCCTCCCCTTTTCGGATGATTATTTATATATTTCCAATATCTTAGTAGCATGCATGTATTTTATGATTACGATTTGGTGATCATTAAATATGGGTTACAGAGTTATAATACTTCAAAATACGATGCATGTGACTGGTTTAGTAAGTTTGGTTTATGAATATCAATAAATATGCAATAATACTTTATTTTGAAATATAATATAAAGATATATAATTCTGTACAGTGTACCTTAAATATTGTTAAATATGATGAAAAAAAATTATTGTGAATTGAATATGATGAAATTTTTCACATTTGTCTCTAGTACCTTTATATTTTTTCTTGCTTAATTTTTTTTATTAACTTTTAAATTTAATTAAATAATAAACTAATTTACAGTAATTATTATCTTCATTTTATATATATATTTTTTAATTTTTTGAGTAAAATTATTTTCAAAGATACGACGAAATCTTTTTGACAATTTAAAATTGAAGTAGTAATGATAATGATAATAATATGATAATCATAAATCTATGAAAAATCACATACAAAATTCCTTTTCAAGTTAGATATTACTACCATTTCTTGACAATAAAGAAGCATGCACATATACAAAGAAGAAAATTTCTACTCTGTGTCTTAAATATTTCATTTAATATTGCATCAATATTACGCAAAACGATGTTTTCATTGGAAATCTATAGATAGCCATACTGAATGAAGTAATTAACAATTATTTACGTAAAAATTATTTTTTCCTTTGTAATGTGCAAGAAAAAATTTATCATAATATAGATGAAATATTTCTCTTCATTTATAAATGTGCATGCGTTAACCATATGTTTATAACAAATCAATGTGAGTTTCAAGTGTAATTATCATTGATTTATAATACAAATACTAGCTATTTGGAAATGTCCTTTTCAGAAAAACTCCATTTTAATCAAAAACCGAAAAACACTTCTATATTCTTCTTATAACTTGTCTAAATTTTACGATACTTAATAGAACTTCTAATATGAATTAGCTTAAACATTTCACTAGCAAATTATTCATTTATTATTATTATTATTCTCATATGTGTAGTTGAACCAATTTTCATACAACATATTTCGTGAAATGTTGGATATTTTTCTATTTTGTTGTTGTATATTATTTCTAAAAAAAAAAATTTAATTCCTTAAAAGTACCAAAAAAGTTCATTGAAAATTCTGCATGTTGCAGAAACAAAATCGGCTGATTTATAAATATATATATATATATATATATATATATATATATATGTTTACATATATATATATATATATATGTAAATTCTTGAATACAAATTATGAAATGATAAAAAAAATATAAATACATTTATTACAGAAAAAAAAATATTTATACCATTATTAAAGTTATTTTAATAGTATTCAGTATTTGGTTTAATCAACAACCCAGGCTCTTCAAATGTAGAATAACACTTAATACAGGCAAAACATGAGGTAGTTTTGATTTCCCGTGGCAGTTACATGACGCAAGATGCTAAGGATATATATAAAATCAATTCGGTCTAATCATTGTGAATAACTTGATTTCATCTAAGACAAAGGATTCACATTAAAACAACACATTAACACGACACAAAACACGTTTCGAGATGATAAATAATTTGATACAATTTCTTACTCGAAACAGTAGTTTAAATTAAGAAAATGAAATTATCTTTTATTCTTTCTATGTACGCCCCATCTTCACTTACTCCAGTACAGTATGGTCAAATGCAGCAAAACAAATATCGTTTTCTTATAAGAGTTTATAATGAAACTGTTCGACAATCATATGTTTTATTTATTTATTTTTTTTTATTTTCTTATAAATTCTTAAATACAAATGATGAAATGATGAAAAAATATAAATATATTTATTACCGTAAAAAAAAACAAAAAAAACAAAAAAAAAAAAAAAAAAAAAAACAATGATAATAATAATAATAATAATAGTAATAATAAATCAAAAAGATAAATTAAATAAATAAATAAAGTAAACAATTTATACCATTAAAGTCACTAAAGTAATTTTAATAGTATTCAGTATTTGGTTCAATCAACAACCAAGTCTCTTCAAATGTAGAATAACACTTAATACAGGCAAAACATGAGGTAGTTTTGATTTCTCGTGGCAGTTACATGACGCAAGATGCTAAGGATACATATAAAATCTATTCGGTCTAATCATTGTGAATAACTTGATTTCATCTCAGACAAAGGATTCACATTTAAACAACACACTGACACGACACAAAACACGTTTCGAGATGATAAATAATTTGATACAAATTCTTACTCGAAACAGTAGTTTAAATTAAGAAAATGAAATTATCTTTTATTCTTTCTATGTACGCCCCATCTTCACTTACTCCAGTACAGTATGGTCAAATGCAGCAAAACAAATATCGTTTTCTTATAAGAGTTTATAATGAAACTGTTCGACAATCATATGTTTTATTTATTTATTTTTTTCATTTTCTTATAAATTCTTAAATACAAATGATGAAATGATGAAAAAATATAAATATATTTTTTACCGTAAAAAAAAAAAAAAAAAAAAAATAATAATAATAATAATAATAGTAATAATAAATCAAATAAATAAATTAAATAAATAAAATAAAGTAAAAAATGTATACCATTAAAGTCACTAAAGTAATTTTAATAGTATTCAGTATTTGGTTCAATCAATAACCAAGGCTCTTCAAATGTAGAATAACACTTAATACAGGCAAAACTGAGGTAGTTTTGATTTCCCGAGGCAGTTACATGACGCAAGATGCTAAGGATACATATAAAATCTATTCGGTCTAATCATTGTGAATAACATGATTTCATCTAAGACAAAGGATTCACATTAAAACAACACATTAACACGACACAAAACACGTTTTCGAGATGATAAATAATTTGATACAAATTCTTACTCGAAACAGTAGTTTAAATTATGAAAATAAAATTATCTTTTATTCTTTCTATGTACGCCCCATCTTCACTTACCCCAGTACAGTATGGTCAAAAGCAAAACAAATATAATTTTCTTATAAGAGCTTATAACGAAACTATTCGACAATTATTTCATGTTTTTTTTTTTTTTTTTTTTTTTTTTCTTTCTTTCTTTCTTTTTTTTTTTTTTTTTTTTTTTTTATAAATTCTTAAATTCAAATTATGAAATAATGAAAAAATATAAATATATTTATTTCCGGAATAAAAAAAAAAATAAAATAAAAGTTTATACCATTACAGTTACTAAAGTAATTTTAATAGTATTCAGTATTTGGTTCAATCAACAACCCAGACTCATCAAATGTAGAATAACGCTTAATACAGGCAAACCTGAGGCAGTTTTGATTTCTCAGTTACATGACGCAAGATACTAAGGATACATGTAAAATCAATTCGGTCTAATCATAGTGTATAACTTGATTTCATCTTAGACAAAGGATTCACATTTAAACAGCCCATTAGCACGACGCAAAACACGCTTTGAGTTCATAAATAATTTAATACAAGTCCTTGCTCGAAATAGTAGGAAACTACTAAAATAATATTATCTTTAATAGTTTCTGTGTACGTCCCATATTCACTTACTCCAGTCTAGTATGGTCAAATGCAGCAAAACAAATATCTTTTTCTTATAAGAGCTTATAACGAAATTATTTGACAATTATTTCATTTATATATATATATATATATATATATATAAATTCTTAAATACAAATTTTGAAATGATGAAAAAATATAAGAAAAATAAATAAAATAAAATAAAAAGTTTATACCACTAAAGTCACTAAAGTAATTTTAATAGTATTCAGTATTTGGTTCAATCAACAACCCAGGCTCTTCAAATGTAGAATAACACTTAACACAGGCAAAACATGAGATAATTTTGATTTCTCGTGACAGTTACATGACATAAAATGCTAAGGATACATGCAAAATAAATTCGGTCTAATCATAGTGTATAACTTGATTTCATCTTAGACAAAGGATTAACATTTAAACAACACATTAACACGACACAAAACACCTTTCGAGATGATAAATATTTTAATACAAATCCTTACTCGAATCAGTAGTTTAAATTATGAAAATAAAATTATCTTTTATTCTTTCTATCTACGCCCCATCTTCACTTACTCCAGTAAGGTATGGTCAAATGCAGCAAAACAAATATCGTTTTCTTATAAGAGTTTATAATGAAACTATTCGACAATCATTTCATGTTTTATTTATTTTTTTATTTATTTATTTTTTTTTATAAATTCTTAAATACAAATTATGAAATGATGAAAAAATATAAATATATTTATTATCGGAAAAAATAAAATAAAATAAAATAAAAAGTTTATACCTCTAAAGTCACTAAAGTAATTTTAACAGTATTCAGTATTTATTTCAATCAACAACCCAGGCTCTTCAAATGTACAATAACACTTAACACAGGCAAAACATGAGATAGTTTTGATTTCTCGTGGCAGTTACATGATGCAAGATGCTAAGGATACAAATAAAATCAATCCGGTCTAATTATAGTGTATAACTTGATTCCATCTTAGACAAAGGATTCACATTTAAACATTACATTAACACGAAACAAAACACGTTTCGAGATGATAAATAATTTGATACAAATTCTTACTCGAAACAGTAGTTTAAATTATGAAAATAAAATTATCTTTTATTCTTCCTATGTACGCCCCCATCTTCACTTACTGCATTACAGTATGGTCAAATGCAGCAAAACAAATATCGCTTTCTTATAAGAGCTTATGATGAAATTTTTCAGTAATTATTTCCTGCAGTCTGATATGTTCTAAATTTTCTAATTTATAAAAAACAAAATTCCATGCTGGGGTTAAACAATTTTGTGCAATAACTTACTGTTAAATTTCATCTACTTTTAGAGTTAATTTCAAACACTACTCTGAACACACAGTTGCATATGACTATAATGATATTAATAGACGTACAAATATACCCAAAACATTTTTACGACTTAGTTCCTTTCTTAAACCTTCTATTTAGCCTTTTTTCTATTCTCTCTTTTAACCTGTGGTGTCTTTTATATTTAACTTAAATAAAAAATAATAAAATAAATAAGTAAACGCTTTTTAAAAAATACAAAAACATTCTATCTGTATCTAATGCTTCCTTGAGCATTGTTATGCTATATTTAACCTTATCATTTAGAAATTTGTGTTTCTGTTTTTCATTAGCTCATTTTTTTTCTGTATATTTTTCTGTCTATTTCATATGTTGTTGTACATCTTTATTGTTTTTATTCTTTTCCCTTCTAGCAAACACTCCAGTTCCTGATTTTTACATCCAGTTAGATTCTTAATGCTATTATGCAGAGGATATATGCGTAGCTTTGATCACGGATGTTTCCAAGCTTTAAAATATTCGAAATCGACGTCGATCGTTAATGAATCGACAGAAATATGTTGTTTTTATCTTTAGACAGTGACTGATTTCAATACACGTACTATGCTGTCATATTAATTTTCTTATTATATTTCAAGTGATTAAAGTTTCCCTATTCTATATTTTTAGAAATATGTGACAGTGCTAATAGCGAATGTGAAAATGGAGCGGAGTGTGTATTAAAAGGCAAATATGAATTCTGCAGCTGTAAGAATGGGACCAGTGGTCACTTTTGTGAAACTGTCGATCAATGTGAAAATCTGAATTGCAAATCAGGCATTGCTAAATGCTATTATGATACGACATTAGAAGCAGCATTTTGCAAATGTAATGATCAAAATAAGGCTTATAACCTAAAAGAACGTAAATGCAATTGTAAGTATAAAATATTATTATTTTTTTTTTCATATGGATTATCATAAATTCTTTCATTAATATATATATATATATACTATATAACAAAAAAAGTGACGCACCAAGAAGGAGTGGAGATAAATATTGGTAGATGGGGTGAAATGGGTGGGCCGAATCGGACAAAAATTGGTAGATGTGATGTGCATGTGGAGAAAAACAATTGATTACATTTTCAAAAAAATTGAATGATTTAATCAAGAGAAAGGGCCTCAGAAAGTAAACAAGTCAATAACGTGTTGGTCCGCTTCTGTCCCTTATGTACGCAGTTATTCGTCTTGGTATTAATTGATAGAGTTGGCAGATGTGCTCCAGTGAAGTATCGTGCCAAATTCTGTCCAATTGTTGCGTTAGATTGGTAAAATCCCGAGCTGGTTGTAGGACCTTTTAAATGATGCTCCAAACGTCCTCAGTGGAAAATTGATCCGGGGACTGAGCTCTACCCCAATGAGCCGCCTATTACGGACATTTGAAGTCACTGAAGTACCAGTTACACGTAGGATTGACGAAAATGATATATTGGTGCTTGATTCCATTAAAACCTGTATGTATGTGAATTTCTGTCCAGCTTGCATTACTCCTTCTTTGTGCGTCGCGTTTTTTGTTATAGAGTTTATATATATATGGATAACCAAGTGAAACATGTCAAAGCAGTATCTGCGATATTTCAGAATCCAATTTACGCATTTATTTATTCTTGCTTAACCGAGAGTGATTGAATCAGATTATTTTAAGAATTATTATAATAATTTATTTAAAAACTGTGATTTATCGTTAGTATTATATATTTTTATTTCATTAAAAATATCTTATAAAAAGTTTTATTGTATATATATATATATATATATATACATATATATATAGACAGGGTGCATAGAAAAGTCACTTTAACCTGAAAATACTTGCGAACGGAGAGTGCTGCAGCCACGCAAGTGAGGTAACGGTATAGTAAAGTGACTATATCCGACCTAATGCAAACGACAGCAGCGCCCCCTAGTGGCAAAATTTGGAAGTTAGCCATTGCAAATCGAAAACGAAAAGAGATAGAGCAAAATTTCCAAATAGAAAGTTTTAGAGCATCAATTAATTAGTGCGAAACGATATTTTTTCACACGGATAAGATAAATTGGCGCCTGTATACCCAAAAATGTCCGTAATCTATGCGCGACTGTTCTACTCTAAATATTCACATTTCGGAAATGTAGCAGTGTGAAAATGCAGTTTGTGACTTTGTACTGTACTGTAATGTCTGAAAACTTTAATTTCCAATGCATTTAGAATTTTAGTTTAAAAGATGTTGGCACTCGCTTGATACAAACAACATAATCTCATAGCAGAAAATTACTGATGGCAGACGATAATTTTATTCCTAATGTGCGAGCGCTTTCATTTAAAAAAAATTATTTTCTGTGTTGTGGCAATTTCAATCGTTGCCTAGCGACGGGTAGAAAATATGTGTTCTTTTTTGAAAGTGACAAAACAAATGGAATTTTGAATGATCCTAAATGAATGAGATCCTACAAAAGATACATTTCTTAAAAATAAACGTTTGGATTTAGAATTTTGGAGCTGTGTGAGAATGTCAAGCTTCATTAACTTTCAATATTGCGAGATGGTGCTTATTTATGGCGAATGTCAACGAAACGCAACGCATGCTGCATGGGAGTATGCCGATCGTTTTTCAGGTGGGCCACATCCAAGTGCAGTTACCATCGCAAATGTAGTGCGACTGCTCATGGAGACAGGAAGCACTAAAAGTCGTCCGCGTTCTGGCAGACCAGTGAGTGCAGTTATGCGTATACCACCAGAGAGTATTTTAGCATATGCACTAGCCCATCCACACAGCAGTACAAGAGAAATCAGCATGGCTTGTGGCTCACGGGCCCGAGTATGGCAAATACTGCATAGTCAACATGCACATCCCTATCATGTCACTCTGCAGCAAGAACTGTTGCCACAGGATAATGAGCGTGGATTTGATTGGTGCAACTGGGCATTAAAGAATGTTGAAGATAAATCAGATTTTTTGTCCAACATTGTTTGGTCGGACGAGGCACTGTTTCAGCGTACCAGAGTACTAAACCGACATAATGCCCACTACTGGGCGCTGGAAAATCCCTCGTGGGGACTATCCACAAAACACCAAGTGCGATGGTCCATTAATGTGTGGGGTGGTATCTGGAAGGATCGCTTACTGGGACCTGTGTTCTACGAAGACACATTAAACGGACAGAGGTACTTCCAACTATTACAGGATATCATACCCGACTTTTTGGATGATATTCCCCTGTCCGCATTACGGGAGATGTGGTTCCAACATGACGGTGCTCCTGCACACCAGCCAGCTGAAGTGCGAAGCTTTTTTAAAAGATTGCTTTGGACAACAAATTATTGGGTATGGTAGTAGTATTGAATGGCCTCCAGGATCGCCGGACCTGACTCCGATGGATTTCTTCCTGTGGGGTTACATAAAGATCAGGTTTATGCAATTCCACATACAAGTCTGCTGGATCTACGTCGTCGTGTTACAGATGTTTTCAATAGTGTAACACCTTCCATGCTGAGAAATGTGAATGTAGAATTACTCACACGAATATAAACGTGTATTGTGAACAATGGCGAACTTTTCGAACATTCTCAACATTAACTTTTTATCACTATGAGACTTAGAGTTTAGTTTACCTATTTTGTTTTTATGTGTGATGTTATCAAAATGTATTGATGTAAGTATATAGTATTTATTCATTAAATTGTGCATATTTCTTCGTTCCTCTGGCTATTCCTTTCAAATATTTACACAAAATGGAGTGCATCAATTTTTTGGATGTTTTTGGGGTATACAGGCGCCAATTTATCTTATCCGTGTAAACCAAATATCGTTTCGTACTAATTAATTAATGCTTTAAAACACTCTAATTGGAAATTTTGCTCTATCTCTTTTCGTTTTTGATTTGCAATGGCTAACCTCCAAATTTCGCCACTAGGGGCGCTGCTGTCTGTTGCATTAGGTCAGGCATAGTCGCTTTACTATACCTCACTTGCGTGGCTGTAGCACTCTCCGTTCGCAAGTATTTTCAGGTTAAAGGGACTTTCCTATGCACCCTGTATATATATAGAGAGAGAGTTACATATCTTGTTTTGAAGTGATATACGAGTTACTAACTACTAAATTTACAGCACTGGATTTAATATAATAGTATTTTTAATTTCCTGAGAACTCTGTCATTCACAAATAATTGTTGTCTTAAATCCTGTACATATTTTAGCAATTTTGATTTTTTTTTTAATGAAACCAAATTATATCTACAATTACTTGATGTAAAATAAGTAAAAATTCCGCCACCATATAATCTGATGGTTTATCTAAAATTTCTACTTTACGCTAACGGAATAGAGAAGTATTGCGTATTATTGTCATTACAGCAAGTTTTATTGTGTGAATATATGTCATTTTTCACGATTGTGACAATTTTTGAAACAATGTTTAATACAGCCATAATGTTTCGGTTTAACATAGCACTTTTTCTGGCCTTTTATTTTTATTAATCATACTCGTAAAATTATTGAATTTTTTTAATTGACTGTATTGCATGTGCCATCCATACTAATTATAAGCAAATCAGTAAAAAAAAAAAAAAAAAAAAAAAAAGCCAAATAAATATCACAAAATACGCATTTATAAAAATTAAAATTTACATTTTTTTCAGTATTTAATTTTAATTTCAGTTTTTCCAATTTTAATTAATTATACAGTGATTTAATTTCTTTTTATATGGCTTTTGTTTATAAAAATATTTTTCTCACGTTTCGTTTTTAGTTTAAGCAAAACTGTACAAGCACTGACAAAATAGGTGACTGATTGAAAAATTGGGAAAAAATTGAAATCTTAGGAAAAATATAAACTTTTTATGAAAATAAATAAGCTAACGAATTGAGTATTCTCATAAAATACTTATTTGCAACCCTATAGTATGTACACGCTTCCTATGGAACATATCATAATATCAATGCTCGTGTTATTTTTTAATAAATATCTTGATTTTAATACTCCTAAATATTTTTCATGAAGTCATATTTCTTCGTGTTGCTTTTTTAAATAATTTTAAATTTAGTAATTATGTTTTAGAGAAGAAATATATTTTTAGTTAAAAGAAAAAGAAAAAATAATTTTGCCGGAGTTCCAGCATAGCTACGAAACGATAACGTAAATAAATATACGATTATCAGATCTGCAAACGTTTGGTTAAGTTTGAGGTTAAATTATTTTACCAGTGCATTATCGTTACGCAATGGGTAATTGGAGTCGTCCTCTATTCACCGGCAGGGGCGGTCTGGACCCAGCTAGAAATTGTTTGCACTTTTTGTGCAAAAAAGTGTAGATTGTGCACAATTTGTGCATAATTTTTGAATACTTCGAAAAAAATGCACTTTTTGTGCAAAATATCTGCATTTTTTATACATGCAAAAAAGTGCAAATTATATATTACAGAAACTGTGCAAATTATCTGCATTTTTTATACATGCAAAAAAGTGCATATTATATGTCACAGAAACTGTGCAAATTATCTGCATTTTTTATACATGCAAAAAAGTGCATATTATATGTTACAGAAACTGTGCAAATTATCTGCATTTTCTATACATGCAAAAAAGTGCATATTATATGTTACAGAAACTGTGCAAATTATCTGCATTTTTTACACATGCAAAAAAAGTGCGTATTATATGTTACAGAAACTGTGCAAATTTTTTGCATAAAATAAGTGCATATATTCTCGTTACAAAATTTGTACATTTTTTATGCACAAAAATATGTGCACATTTCAATTTGCAATATTTTTACTTTCTTTTAAGAGTGTTTTTCGAAAGTCAGGAATATACCAAAGTATCTCAAAAGGAAAGCAATTTCGCTGAACACATTGATTTGAAAAGTTTCGTGGATTTAAATGATCTAACAGATGAGGTATTATAAGTTGGGCACCAAGGGCCCCAAGTGACATACAAACTCATATTTTCTAAGAGAAAATCATACTTTTTTACTTTCTTCTATATGTATATATAGAGAGAGTATTGGATTCATGTAAATTTTCGATGGATTTACACGTTTTGGGATGTTCTGAATAGGATTCAACTGTTTTTAGAAAACAACTGTCTGTCTGTGCGTTGTGTATCACATCTAATTTGTTGCAGGGTGGCGGTCCATATCCTCTTGTCGTTATTGAAAAGTATGAATTTTAATTAGGTTTAGCAGTCATATGAATTTGATATTTTAATCTTATTATATGAATTTAATAACTAGAAAAACTGGAATTCTGGCACTGAAAATGAAAAGAAAAATATACCAGAAATCAGGTAAATTACCTGAACATCAAACACCCATATGACTATAGGACAAAATTTCGTATAAAAATATACGTAATGAATGTTATTTTTAATGTGTGAGTTTAAAATTAACATGAATTATTGATAATAATAGTAGTAAACTAAATTAGAAAAAAAAAGTTTGTGCATATAGAAGCATCGTTCCCCCTCTTGGGGGACTTCCCCGATCGGGACCCCTAGGGGCCTATGTAACTTAAACTGATTTTTTTCGAAAGGAACCATACTTTTTCTTCACAGAATTCTCTTAAGAGGAAAAAATCTGTTTAAAATCATGTTTTTTTTTTTTTTTTTTTTTTCATTTTCCAAACTATGGGTCCAGGATCCGATTAATTTGTTTAACTATAAATAAATCTGGAAATCCCGAATTATCTTAACTGGAAAGCAATATCACTGATCTCATTGATTTTAGAAGTTTCATGCATTCAAATAACCTATAAAATTCGGTATCAAAATTGAATTTCTGTTATATGGGCCCTTTTACCTTGAAAAGAAAAAAGAATAGATCTTTTTTTTAAAAAAAATCCGTTTTACATGTTTCTGTGAAAGAAAAAAAAAAAAAAAGAATAGTTTGATGCATGTCTTTCAGTGCTATCATAAGAGAGCCCTTTATTTTCAAGATGAAAAGTATGATTATTATTAATATTGGTTAAATGTTCTCATACAAATATTGATTGTTCGTTCAAGCTATTGTTTTCTAATTCAATTCAAAGAATTCCCACGGCATAGTTTGTAGCATTTGAAAAACAGCGATGAGCGATGGCAACACAATACTTTTATTTACTAAACCCAAGATGGACGCCGGACGGTTCATTCGCTGTTGTGAAAACGTGCTGAAGGTAAGTTAGAATTTCTTATTTATTTTTAATCAGATATTTTTATTGCTTCCTATATCATTATTTTATGCACATATAATAGTTTAATGATAATACTTCCAGCTTACTGTGTGTTTTTAAAATTAATATCATCAATTAAGGTATTTATATTTGCTTTTCACTGATAATACGAGCAAACCGATATATATATATATATATTTTTTCTAAATAAGTAATATAAAGCATGTTTCATTATTTGCAATACGGTTTCATAATTTATTTAGTAGTTATCTAGACATTCTTAATGTCTATTTTGTTTAATGTAGGGTGAATTTGTAAGAAACTTTCAAATTAAACTCAAATTAATTATCAAAAACTAGATTTGCTTATGCACATGAAAAATTGTTATTATGGTTTTAAAATTTAAATAAAAATAATATACTTTTAGACTAGCAAACCCATACAAAATTTTCAGTTTCTTTCTTTTTTTTTAACCTTTAAAATTTGAAACTTGTAAGTTTCACCAATTTCACCATCTAATTAAAATTTTAATTCACCAGAGCCAAATTATTATTAGTTTTTGTGGAATGAAATGCTAATGATACTTAAACTAAATCATTCAAAGAAAAGTTTCAAAGTAAAATTCATGTTTGATGATTTAGTTTTCATATTTCCCCTCACAAGACAGCTTTAACCCCTTGGGTACGGATTTATTTGAGAAAATATTTGCATGTGGAACGGATATAATTTTTGGTTGCTTGGAGTAATATGTAAAAGCAGTACATTTTACGTAAGAATTTATTTATTTCTAAAATATTGGTGACATATGTAGTATTAAGATGTCTTCAAGTAATTAGAATTGCAAAACAAAAAAAGTGAATGACGTGTCTCAGACATCAAATGTACCCAAGGGGTTAATAAAGGACCCCAATGACGACTTTTAAATTTTTGCCAATATGTTGATGCGATCCCTTTTATTTTATTAATAATTCAAAAGTCACCAAGGGGAGCTATAATAAGAGTATCATGATGTTTATTATAGATTTATTATTTTTATAAACCAACCACTCTTAACTAACCAAAAAGTCCTAAAACGAGGATAAGGCCTGGCGCCACCGAGCGGGACTTTGATAAAGTTAGCATTTTCAAAAATCACAACACGGTGAGCGAACAGGATGTTTCAGATATTGAAACAGGAAGAGAGCATCGCAGACGCTACCAAGCAGGAATTTACTACAGTTAAAATTTTCAATACATCTATTTGCACTATATGTCAATAAGCTGTTGTAGGACCTGAAATGGGAAGAAGGCGCCGTAACCGCCAACGAGCAGGAGTTTCATGAAGTCAAATTTTTCAAGGATCACGAGCTCAAGATTCTAATGCTGCATGATTATGTGCCATCTATTTTGTTTTCAAAGAAGACAAGGAAAACTCAGGGAATTTTTCTCCTGATTTGTGCTACGATAACCCTCAATAAATTTTTAACAACACTTCGTATTTTCTTCTTTTGCAATTATTTTTTTTAAATCCAAAATAATTAGTCTTTTCTTACAGTATTAAAAGTGGCTTACTTTCATATAAAACAAATGTATAATTTTGTTTAGGTTAAATTTTCATGAAGGGCATTTTCCTAAAATAATTTTATTTATGTACTTTTTATAAATTACTGTTTATATCATATACATATAGGATGGTTATAGTTAAATTTCTTCTATAAACAGCCTTCTGTACCTGAAAAAAAAAAAAAAAAAAAAAACACATCTCATGAATCATCTTTACATGAAATTTGGTGACAATCTACTCGCCTGCTTTAACTGCAACTGCAAAAAGCTGTTTATAACAAAAGTTTAATTATAGGTAATGGCTCTGTATTTATATATTTCTGAAATTTTTTAGTCTTGAGTTGTTAATAAATATGCTATTAATTAGAGCTGTACCGAGTACTCGTTATATATACTCGGCCAAATATGGACTAAGTATTTGGCCAATACCGAGTATTTGTAAGAATTTCATTATTTTTATGTATTATTGAAAGAAATGTATTCATAAGAGTTGTTTATTAATAACTAAACTAAAAAAATATGAAAATATAAACATAGTCATTAAACTTTTGCTGTAAACAGCTTTCTGAAGTTAAAACGGGCAAGTAGATTGCCACTAAACTCGATATAGAGACGATTCATGATTTGAGCTTATCCATTTTAGTTACAAGAATTTAAGTATAGTATAACCATCTTGTATGTGTGTAATATGCAATTATTTTTTTTTTTTTTTTTTTTTTTTTTTTAAATAAAATCTTAGTACATAAAATTGTATTTATAAAACAGACAAAAATAAAATATTTTAGAAAAAAGAACCCCTTATATAATACTAATATAGTAGATAAAACTTTAGTTACGTATTTGTGCAAATAAAAGTAAGACAGTTTTAAAACATTTTCTCTGTTATTAATATATTTTTCTTTAAAAATGCATAAAAATGAAATCTTTTTAGCTACTTTTGGTATTGGCTGAGAAATTAATCAAAATTTAGCTCAGGACAGAGTACTTGGCAAACTGTTCCAGTGCCAACTAAATCAATACCAAGTATCGGTAAATATTTACATCAAACTATTATATTGAGAGTACAAATTACTTTGGTCTATTTTTAAAATATGGTGGTGCTGCTGTTATGAACATGTTTTATGATAGCTGACGTTGGCAGTTTTAGAGAATTTAGACATTTGTTAATAGTATTTAGTTTATATTGCTTTGAGTTTCATACAAACACTTGTTTTTTTACTGTGTTGAATTTGTCACATTTTGTGTGAGGCATTTGCGGAAGGTTTTGGTTTTATGCTTTAATGGGAAGAAAAGTATTACTGAACACATTGAATGCTTGCAGAAGTTTATGCCGACAATACACTAATTGATAGATCATATAGGGAATGATTTCTATGTTTCAAGAATGATGTATTTTTGTTGTACATGATCTTACAAAAAATTATTTTGATTAATGTAACAAACATTTAGATATAAATACAATTTTGATAGAATAAAGCATATTTTTGGAAATTTTAGTGTTAAAAATACATAACTAAATAATAAAAAGCCTTAATTATTTAGTTTATTTTTTTTTTCTTCAGGAGTATATAAATAAAGACTAGTACAATTATTTAATGCAAAAAAGCCTAATCTTAATTGGCGCCTTGTATTTTTCTGATATTCATTCACAAATACGAAATATGGGAAAAAAGAGGTAAAATATTAAAATGCTTGATTTTCTTTTATTTATTAATTTAAAAAACATAAAATTGTTTTATATATTTATCTATTTTATTTATTTATTTTTCTGAAGAAATCAAGGCATTAATGGAAGTAAATTCCTCTATGGTGACCAAGTAGTTCTGCGGTCAAAGTTGTTGGATGGAAAGTGCCATGTTCGATCAAAGGTCACAGTCATCAATCTAGCCGTTAAGAGTTTACTGTGGTTTTTCCCAAAACTTGCATAAATACGGGCTAGATCCACTTAGAACACCCATCCCCTATGGAAAGCATTCCTCCTGTAGGCCTAGGAACACATATAAGATTTAAAATATTAAAATACTTATTTATTTATTTATTTTTTTATTTTTTTTTTTTTATTATTATATTTAAAAACATAAAATTTATTTATTTTCTGAAGGAATCGAGACATATTAACAGAACTAAATTCCTTTTATGATGCAAGTTTAAAAAAAGTTAAATGTCATACGATTTTACTAATCAGAAAATTACTTAACATTGACTGGTGGTATGATAATAAAACTCTCGTTTGCAACACCGACGTTAAGGGTTCGATTCTGTTTTAGTCATTTTCAAAAATTTGTAAATTTGCATTAAAAATCACTGGTATCTAAATTGTTAGAATTTTATGTTGTAAAAAGTGCTTATTTCTTTATTTTATTTCTTTGTTTATTTATTAATTCATTTATTTATTAGGTGTCATATTTTTTTTATTCATTCAAAGGTACAAAATACACACACACAAAAAAAAAAGGGAGGAAACACACATGAGGTTTAAAATATTCAAATGCTTAATTCTTTTAAATTTATTAATTTAAAAAACATAAAATTTATTTATTTATTTTCTGAAGAAATCAAGACATTAACAGAAGTAAGTTCCTTTTAATATACATGTTTAAAAAACGTTAAATGTTATACGATTTTACTAATCAGTAAATTGTTTAGCATTGACTGGTAGTACGATAATAAAACGCTCGTTTGCAACACGAGCATTGGGTTGACGTTTGACATAAACAAAAAAGATGTATAAAATTTAATAAATATTTTTCAAATATTCAGATTATTAATGATTATGCATTTAACTATAAATAAAATATTGGTATGTTTTTAAATATTAAACTAATTCCATTTTACTAAACTGAATTATTTTAAGAAAAACATGTTTGTGCTAATGTGCCAGTTGCCTACAAGAAAGGCCGAAGTATGGGTTAAATAACCTCTGTAAGGGGTGGTCTTTTTCAGGGGTCCTAGCCCCTATTTATGCTAGTTTCAGAAAAAACTGCAGAAAATTTCGAAAGGCTAGCCCGATGAGCGCTACCTGTTTATCAAACTTCATATCTTCTATCAGCTTTGACAGCAAAGTTAATGTTACCATCTCAAAAACATTTGAGCCCCTTAAAAACCTTTTAAAAATCAACTGAAACAACTTTTAAATATTTAATGCACTGAGAATGTATATATTTGTAGAGATGTGGGTTTTCCAGAAAATTTTCAATCTCTAAATTACGAAGGTTTTGTAAAATGTAAAATAAAACTAAATACATTAAAAGCTACAAGTAAACAAAACTATTCAAAGAAAAGTATGAATAATTATTCAATTCAAAAAGAAATTAATAAACCAGGGTTGGCAAGTTTCTTCCAAGGTGGAAAAAACCGCGGAAAAAACCATGGAAAAAACCGGCCGGAAGAAATAGGTTTCTTCCAAGTGGAAGAAATGGAAGAAACTGTTTTTCTTAAAAATTTATCCTATAAATTGCAGATTTGTAAGATACAATGGATGCATTGATCTTATAAACAACTTTAAGTAACTTTAAATATACCTATACAAATTTAATAACATATTTAGTTAATAATTATGAGTTTTTTTTTTTTAATGAAAATGAGCTAATGAGCCTCGGTTTCTGATGATCACGTTCGAAAATACTCAAAATCCAGTAAAAAAAATCAATTTCAATTTAAACAGTATAAAGTTTTATAATTTAGACAATTTTATTTCTTTAACTGGTAATAAATAATAATTTGGATCACTTGCTTATACTTTTTGATAAAAAACAGCTCTTAATGTAATCCAGTTAATTAAAAGAACCAGTATGCAATAATTACTTTTACTGTATTACAAAATGTCATCAAAAACTTTATTTTCCTTATAGTCACATACAGTACAGTCAACTCCCTCTAATCTGCAGATTTATAATCTCCAAATCCTTCTAATCCGTAATTGATTTTTTAATCTAAAAGAAATTTACATCTCATATTTAAAAAAAATTCACATTTCTCACATTTTTACTCTTTATTACCATGTTTTTATTAACTTCGATTCTTGTTTGTTTGTTCGGTACAAATCTTGCAATCTATTTTTAACTAATTTCCCTAATTTGAAACTTTCACAGTAACTCAGAACCCGGTGACAGCACAATACTTCGAAGTCAGATTTTCGAATAGTTTTCTTTTAATTAATTAAAATATGAAAATAATAAGCTCTTAATAGCAATAAAATAGCCATTAAAAAATTAGCTATAATTTAATTGTTTCAAAAAAAAAAAAAAAAAAAAAAAAAATTACGAGTTCATTTTCTTTCAACATAAAAATAAATACATTTAATTTAACATGAATGTGAAAAAATTATAAAAAGTTAAATTATGCATTTCACAAAAATTGACATGATTATCAATTTTAAAATTTTATACACATTGATAAGTGCTAATGTACGATGCTAATATACGTTGTTCTAAAAGGAGTAATATTTTATTTTTAAAACCAACTCTTTTTTTTTTCACTATTGTTAATTATTTCACTGAACTGATTCCGCGTGCTTAAATATTATTTTTTAGCCTCACATATTTTATTAATGACTCATCAGAAAATTAAAAAATATGGTACATAAAGTTTTTTTTTAAATCTTATAATTATTTTTTATCAAACTTTTAGCATAATGCTTACTTTAAAACACAAATGGGGTGGGGGGGGGGGAGTAACATTCTTATATTTATTATCCTGCAATTCATACAGACTAGCGCTGAAAATAAACCACTATTACATGAATGTTTAACAAAATTAATCAGCAATGAATATTATTTCCAGACTTTCAAAAATATTTTGTTTCGTATTTTTTAAATATGTTTGTTTACATTTTATAGGTACCTATTATTTGAATATGCTTAAATTATTTACCATCATATATGAATGTGATAGATTAGTTTTATTAATATTGAAGAAATATTTATTCTAAATTTTATTAAAAATCCTCTTTCCATTTTGATGTCTATTTAATTAATAATAACTGACTTTGTATCTGCAAAAGAAAACTGTAAACAAAGACAATGATCACTAATTTGCAAATTCCTATTATCTGCACAACCTCTGGACAAAACCTTTGAGAGATAGAGGGAGTTGACTGTAAAACAAATGAAAAGTTTTTTCGTTACTGCACTTTATTTTTCAACTTAAAATAGATAAATACAAACTATGGATTTTTTTTTTTATTATTATTATCCTAGAGAAGAGAGCTTGCAGGACAGAAAAGTAGGTATCTTACTTATTGATACAGTTCATTGGGTACCAGCTTCGAGTTTATACAAAAAATTGTATCCTTAAAAAAAAAAAAGTGCAAATATTATGGTTAAAAATTCCATAATTATTATCACTTGTACTGTGTGAACGTATAATAATATTATGAGATAGTATCTATGCAAAAAGTTCTAAAAATATTAGCATTGAAAAGTAAAAACCCATCACCTGTATATATTTAGTGTTTGTTATCAAATAACTTATTTTTCTAAAAATATTTTTAATATTAATTGAATTATAGTTTAGATTTGGCATTATATTTATACTTTGAGTTTATATAGTTCATAAATTTTAATTTTGAACATCTGTTTTGTCTTTTGGTTGGTTTCTTCCATTTCTTCCGGTTTCTTCCATTTCTTCCAGTTTCTTCCGGTTTCTTCCATTTCTTCCAGTTTCTTCCGGTTTTTTCCAGTTTCTTCCACTGTCCTGGAAGAAACTAGTTTCTTCCGGAAGAAACCCAACCCTGTAATAAACAAAATACAGAAATTATGATTTAATGGTTTATTAAACATGTATAAAGCTAGAAAGTTATAATTTTTAATGACTGTTTTGCATGTATAATGGTTGAATAATCTGTATAAAAAAGGTGTCTGTGAACGTTCTGTAGCCGTCAGAGACCCTCACATATTGCTGCCAACAGCTGAACCCCATTTTATTTATATAGGGAAAAATTTTATGAGAATTATAATTTTTTTTTTTTAATTATGTTTTTATTATAAAAAAAAAAAAAAAATCTAGAAAAATTTAAAAATTTCCAAAATTTATGTATTTAATTTTTAATACTTCATACTGAAGTTACTAAGTGGAAAAAAATTATCAAAGTTCTTTTTTAAACTTTATAATTTCAAAAAAAAAAAAAACTGTTTTTGAAAAACAAGAACAAATTTAACAATTGTGAATATTCTGAAACTAAACAGAACAAAAGCAAAAAAAAAAAAAAAACAGAGGTAATTATCAAAACGAATTTCTGTTTAGAATAACATGGGGTTTGGCTGCTAGTGGCAGCAAAATTATTGAAACCCACATCCATATTTTCCTTTTTCTTTCTTTTTTTTTTTTCTTTAGTTTAATCGCTAATTTTTATTATGAACTTACTTTTTTATAAACAGTAGTATAAGACTAAGATCATGACTCGATAAATATTTACTTAACAAAATAGTATTAGGTGCACATCTTTTAAATAGAAACTATTGCTAGCACATCAATAATTTTGCTGCTGACTGTACAGTGTAATTAGTAAGGTATGACTCCGACCATGCAAGGGTTCATTTCATCAAAATTCTTTTGATTTTTACTTTTTTCGATTTGTTCTATTTTTGAGTAGAGCTGCACCAAGTACTTGGTACTCTGCCAAATTTGGACTAAGTATTCAGCTAATGCCGAGTAGTTGTAAGAATTTCATTATTTTTATGTATCATTGAAAGAAATGTATTCATAAGAGTTGTTTATTGATAACTAAAGTAAAAAATTATGAAAATATAAATATAGAGTCATTAAACTTTTGCTGCAAACAGCTTTCTGCAGTTAAACGGGCGAGTAGATTGCCATTAAACTGGGTCTATCATGTTTGAAATGATAAAATATTTATAATAATAATAATTTGATAAAATATTTATTTTAATGTTCTCATTTCATATGTAAATGTCATGCCTCTTAAATTAAGCCTGAGTGTATAGGAACTTTTATATTCTCTAAGAATTATCCGAGAATGATTCGCATCTGAGAAAGACTATATAATAAAGAATGAAGTTATCAGTTATTATGGTTTTAATAAGTCACTTAAACTGAATATAATAATGAACCTAATTGTGTATATACACTACAAAAGTTCTGAAACATTTCATGAAAACATGCTGTTTGCGATTTAATTTTGAGTTCAAAAAGCCTTTTTTTAATTTCAAGATGTGCAAAATTCTTCATATGTACATCAATTATTCTTTCTTACAACTACTCGGTACTCTGTTACTCGGCCAAAGTGCTACTCGTTGCAGCTCTATTTTTAAGCATAGTTTGCGAACACAAAATCATATTTTTTAATAGTTGGTGGTATTAGATAATGGATGTAATCCTCTGTTCAAAAAAATTAAATGTAACACCTTTATGAGATTTTTCAAGTACAATTCAATTTCAGATATTTTAAGCAAATAAAGAAACATTGCGTTCTTTCAACTAAACCTCCAGTTACAAGATGAGATATGATTTCATGCAAACAAATATCAAAATGGCTATCAACAGAAAATCGCCAATTTGAGGAAGAGCTTCATACATGATAATAAATTTCTACGTTACCTTGAATCTTCCAATCAATATAATACCTAATGAAAATTTTCTAAAATACAATTTCTTAAAAAAATTAACAAGATTTTTTTTTTTTTAATTGAAATTTAAAGTTTTTACTTATTTTTGATTAAATTACATCAGATATTACATATTACAAAACAAATTAAATAACAAGTTCAGTATATAGAAAGAAAATTACTAGGAAAATGAATAATTTGAATTACACTTAAAAAAATATATATTTTATATAAATAATAGATAACGCAATAAAATTTAATCTTAAAATTTAGCAGTTAATAGAACTAAAACAATAACAGCACACTAAAATATAGAACTGAATTTAACATAGAGGAAAGAATGACACAAAAGTTGCGATATAGATAAGGAATATATCAGCTCTTATCATATTCAAAATTATTTTTAAATATCCATACTATGTACTATTAAGTAATTGACTTTAAAATGAATAAAAATTAGAAAATAATCATATCTAAGAGGCGTTATTGTTTGAATGAATTTATTTTTTACAATACGACAACATCATATTCATATTCTGTACAGAAATTAATGAATTTAACTAGCGAGCAAAGCTCGCTAGCGGGTCAGTATTTTCAAATGAATCACTAAAATTAATGAATTACTAACAGTAACTTTTAGTGTTAAGAAAAGAAATAAAAAAAATATGTATTTCTGATTGGGTAAAAAGTCGGCCCGGGTCCCCACTGCCTTCGGCAACGCACACCCATGCGCGCGCACATGTGAAGGTGTACGTGCGCTGCACGCATATATTCTTTCTCAGGTCAAATTTTTATTCTCAAGAAAAGAAAATTTAAAAAATCATTTCTCATCAGGTACAAAGTCGGACTGGGTCCCCACTGCCTTCGGCAGCGAAGTCACGTGCGCGCTGCACGCGCACAAGTTAACTGATTCACGGGCTGTGCTCGCATATTTCTTCCCTGACCCTTCGTTCCCCTAAAAAAAATCATTTCTGATCAGGTAAAAACTCACACCGGGTCCCCACTGCCTTCGGCAGCGCAAACTCATGCGCACTGCGCGTGCACAAGTTAAGGTATACACGCGCTGCGCACGCGTATTCCTTCCCTGACCCTTCGTGCCCCCTCCCCCCCCCAAAAAAAAAATCATTTCTGATCGGGTAAAAACTCACACCGGGTCCCCACTGCCTTCGGCAGCGCAGACCCATGCGCACTGCGCGCGCACGTGTGAAGGTATACATGCGCTGTGCGCAAATATTCCTTCTCAAATCAAATTTTTATTCTTAAGAAAAGAAAAGAAAAAAAATCATTTCTCATGGGGTACAAATTCGGCCCGGGTCCCCACTGTCTTCGGCAGCGCGGTCCCGTGCGCGCTGCGCGCGCACAAGTTAAAGCGTGCACGCGCTGCACGCCCGCATTCCTTTCCTGACACTTCGTGCCCCCTAAAAAAAATCATTTCTGATCGGGTAAAAAATCACACCAGGTCCCCACTGCCTTCAGCATCGCAGACCCATGCGCGTGCACGTGTGAAGGTATACGCACGCTGCGCGCACGTATTCCTTCTCAAATCAAATTTTTATTCTTAAGAAAAGAAAGTTAAAAAAAATTGTTTCTCATTGGTTAAAAAGTTGGTTAAAAATATCCTGCCGAAAATAACATCAATATCCCCATTAAACCCAACCCTAACATTTTCTAAATTACCAGAATTGACAAAGATCCTATTCACCCTTTAGAAATCGCCAATATTTTAAAAATTCCATACACTGACAGCCAAGTCAATAGCAAATGTTATATAGGTAAATTAAAGAGAAAAATCAAAACCAGATTTAAAGAAACAGCCATGCTATAGCTACAGTAAAAGCTATCCAGGAAGATAATATAAATATCCATTTCGATAACGTCATAGAAATTGCGAATTACCAAAACAATAAATATGCTGCATATTGCGAAGCAGTGAAAATCATTAATTTTAATAATTCTTACAATGGCAACGATGCAGCAGGGCTCAACAAGCAATGATGCCACATATTTAAAAGAGGCATAAACAACGAGAAATGCCACACATACAGAACTTCAGACACCGCAAGTGCCAGTGACCATGCTAGGGGACCCCAGCAAAAATGCGTTATGGCCAATAAATCATGAAGTACCTATGTAAAAAGGTTTTTACATTATGTAATTTTTAGTAAAGAATAGTTAGTTCACTTCTCTAGTAAACACAAACTAGAGTTTTTTATTTTCAGTTTATAGGAACTAAATAAAAATACTGATATTATAAAATAAACAAAGAATTTTGAATGAATGAATAGATCTCCTTTGAATGCTTGTATCAGAATCAATTTTTCTTTTCCTACTGCACATGATGTGTAATGTAAAACCTCAATCATGGCTTGAAAGAAGATTTTTCTGCCAGTCTAAACCGATATCACTTTGCCAGTATGCCTGCGCAACAGTAAATCAAAACAGCACCAATTCTTTGTCCTGCTTTTGACCGTAATGAACGTTTTCATGATTTAGTTATGTATAACAGTGCATGCTTTAGACTAAACCAGTATCACCATTGGATGATTAGAGATCTGGCATTATTCCAACATTATTTAATTGATTTATATCATTGAAGTGAGAAGCATACAATTACAAAATAATTAAAGTAAACCTTACTTTTATTCCTCGTGTACGCCTGAGTACTTGCGGGAGCCCCCCCCCCTTCGTCAGAGGCAGCTTTGTGGCAGTTTGCTTGCTTTGTGCCTCTGTTGAGGGGGGGGGGGGCTCACGCAAGTACTCAGGTCAGCTTATGCTGCAAATCGCGAAACCGACAAAATCTTAACTGTAATTGGTATCGGACTTTGAGCTACGTGGAAGGGGACCATCACAAAGCAAGCAAGCCACCACAAAGCTGCCTCTGATGAGGGGGGGGGGGGCTCCCACAAGTACTCAGGCATACACGAGAAAGTAAGGTTTACTTTATTTTGTTATTTAATTGGTTTAGCCAAGATTCAGATGTTCACGTTTGTTTCATGATTCTGCATCGATATTTCATGGAAGATGAAATATTTAAATTGAATAAGTGATAGTATCTTTAAATCGATATAATTTTATTTTACATCAATATAAAGCCCAGTCCTAGTTCTGATTTTTATTCACTTTAATTGTATTTGTTTATTTACTAAGTTATAGTTTTATTTATGATTTTGGCAAATATTTACCCATAAGGTTATTGTTAATTAAGTGCTTTTTATCAATTATTTCATAAAGTTTTTGTTCATACTTAAGTTATTTAAAATAATAATTTCATGCATAATTGAATTGACTAATATCAGGGCTTGAAAAATCTCAAATTTTTTACGTGCTTTGTCAGGCATGTATCTTATTCAAGTACATATTAAAAAAACATTCACATATCTGATGAAAAGAATTTAACAACATTATATCTATAGTGACATTATTTCAGTTTAAGTAAAAGTCTTAGGCAGGATGGTATATTTTAAGGTTATTTTTGATTAAATATTTGCATGCCCGCATGGGCATGTAAAAGGGCGAAAGTTCATGCCCAATCTGAACTTTTACATGCCCCAGGCATGTCAAGCAATGTAATTTTCGAGCCCTGAACTATATGATAATGCTTAAATTTTTAAAGGGGAAATTGCACACAGGAGTATTACATGCTATATTTTATGTTTAATAGCTAGAACCAAACACCCAAGAACGAAGCCTTACATCTTTGTAGATCCACTATTATTCATAAGTATGCTATTTGCGTTTGTTTCTTGTTATATTTTTTCTGTTATGCTCATAGATTAATTTCCAATTTAGGCATGTGGGAGGGGGGGGGGGGAACAAACTTTACTCAAACTGAACTCAGAAATTGCAAAAATTATTTAAAATAATTTGTAATTTTAGTTTTAAAAATCAGTAAAATACAAAGCAATCTGACTGTATGAAACTATATGATTGTATGAATTATTTATATTGTTTGATATTAATTCTGTGAGTTGAGTTGATTAATATCTGTTTTGTATATTTAATAAATATATTTTCTAATTAATATATATATATTTTCTTTATTGAAAGGTCATTTACGGTGGTCCAGTTACTCAACCTTGATTTGGAGAAAGGTTTGACTGACCTATAAGAAAAGTAAATCAGGCAACCTGAACCAAACCAAGTGTAATTTAAAGTCAATTGAACTTCGGAAATTTAAAGCAACATTTTATTATTGATTTACAGCTCATATTCAAAATATTAGAATTACATTTTTTTACAAATTGAAAATATTGTTTGGTAATTTAATGTCTTTTAATGCAAATATGCAAATGATATTTTTATTAAGGTCTTATTGTTGATTAAACTTATTTAGTATTTTAAAATTAATAACATTTTTGAAAAGATTAATTGAAAAAAAAAATTATTTAGAAATGTCAAAATATTAGAATATTTATTCAAGTAGTTCAGAATATTAGAATATTTCACATTAATTCTCCTTTAATTATCACCAATTCATAACTGGTGACATCATTGATTAAATCCAGACAATTTTATTTATTTAAAATCAGTAATATTTTTGCAGTTTGTTTGCTTTTTTGTCTTAAAATGGGTCGTCTGAGTGATATTCCTAAAACTGTTAAATTTCGTATGATTGATTTATATTGGCACGGTAAAAATCAGTGTTATATAGCAAATTACTTACATTGTTCGCAATCAACCGTTAGTAAAATATTAACACAATATTTAAAAAAATGGAAATTTTCAAAATAATCACCGAAATGGTGGCCGAAAACCATAAACATCTGCTAGAGATGACAGGAAACTGAAGCGTTTAGTTAAGAAAAACCATTTTAAAAGTGTGCGATTCTTGTACTAAAAATATAAAGATGGAGTTGAAGGTCGATTGAGATGTCTCCATAAATTTAAGTTTGAATCTCGTGTACCGAAAACAAAACCTCTCATGACTGCAAAACAAAAGCGTATAAGATTGAATTGATGTAAATCAAGATGTTTATGGAGTGAAGAAGATTGGAAAAAAGTATTATTTAGCGATGAAAGTATGTTTTGTTCTGCATATGGTAATCAAGGTACTGGAGTTTGGAGAATGAAGCAAGAAGCATTTGATAAGAAATGCCTTAAACGTTCTGTAAAATTTGCTGCTAGTATCATGGTTTGGGGTTGCATGAGTGCAGAAGGACCTAGAAAGTTATGCATCGTCTATGAAAAGGTTGACTCAGATGTATCAAGACATTTTGTAATATTACATGATTCGATCATCAGAAGATTTATTTGAAGATGATTTCATCTTTCAACAAGATTTAGCGTCACCACATACCTCGGTGTCAACTAAGAAATTCAATTGCATTAACTTAATATCAAAAATAAATTTAAAAAAATGAAAAATAGTTTCTTTCTTTTTACTTTTTCTCAATTATTCTAATATTTTGAATATGAGTTGTATTATTATTTTTAATATAAAAATTATTAACTCAAATGTAAAGGATGTAAGTCAAGTAAATTTTTGCACGTATAATTTTTGTAACTTGTGAAATATATATATATATATATATATATATATATATATATATATATATATAATTTTTTTTTTTGACAAAAAGTCGCATAATTTTTTTATTTAATTATTATTATTATTATTTTACTGTTACATGAATTTATACATGTGTGTATGTGTATAATAAAAACAAACACACATTAAAATAATACAGTTAGACAAGTCTAAGAATATGTATTTAAGAAAAACGACAAAAGTATTTTTGAAATATGAACCTTGTCAAAGTTAGTGTTTTCATGTGAGATACTGAATATGAAAAAATATTTCAAGGGGAAAAAAATCAGAATGTAAATATTATAAATTTCTGAATACGTTATTTTATGCTAGAAAAAAAAAAAAAAAAAAAAAAAAAAAAAAAAAAATCAGTTTTTCAGAGTGAAAATAAATCTTCAGAAAAAAAAAAAAAAAAAAAAAAAAAAAACCTGTAACAGTGATCTCATTTTCTCAGTTCATTTGGAATTCCAAATCACAACATCTTTTGCTCCTCTTCTGGCATCATAGCTTTTCTTATGACTCATCCACAGTCAATGGAATTTCAATTTGAACTAGTGGAATGTTTCTTTTATAGAATTGACAAGTTAAACATGTAAAGAAGTTTGTTTCATGTTATTTAAACAAATGTGAAAGTGTTCTAAAAAAATAAAGAGAAACTGTAATGGGGGATAGTCTTTCTTTTTTTTTTTTTTTTTTTTTTATGAATAATGCAAAAAAAATTCCGAGGAAAAGAAAAATTTTCTTTGAATGTTGTCTGCGCATTTTTGTGTATTATTAAGTCTCACTGCATTATATATGCACAAGGATTCAACATTGCTCATGTCTGAATATTCTGGGTGTTGAGATCTCCAAGAGTGAAAAGTATGCCTCATCCATCCAGAAAATGTTGAACAACCAATGAGGGTCGCTTTTAATTCATGCCAAAGCCCACTTGACATGTGATTCCCTCATAGATGAGTCTCCCAGCTATAACTCCTGCAATGACTGCAATTTGTAAAGGATGCATTATCCAGTGGAGGATCCATCAATTCGGTGAATGAGGTATCCAATACCCTGGAAGCTTTCCAAGAACTGCTACCCCCATGGATGATTATACTGTCCTCTACTAACATTTTTTGGCAGAAAAAAAAATAAATGATAATGTGAACGATCTAATGAAATGGATCGTCCATGATTGTTTCACTTCATGAATGATTTTTCAAAAAACCAGTTTCTTCGAACCATTTTTGTTCAAAGCTTCAATACACCCAAGACCTAGTATAGAGCTGTTCTTTGTTTTCAGTCCTTTCACCCTTCGAAATTTTTGCAATGCAGTACTTGCTAACCCTCCATTCAAATAGAGCAACTTCATCTAGGGTGCTCGATCTGGCATTGATAACATTCTGAAACTGAACGAGAAATCCTCCTGTATCATGGTTTTCTACTGCAAGACTAATTTGCATAAATTGGCTGATTTTCTTGCATGTCAGCGTCGTCTGCTGGTGACTTTTTCAGTTGACATATTTTCATTAAAAAAAAAAAAAAAAAAAAAAAAAACTTCTTTTTGACTCTTTCTTGCAAACCGCACAATTTTATCATTATTCCTTCCTTTTTTATAAATTTTTAGTTTAAAAGAACTTTTGGCTCACCTTGCATTTATTTATTTATTTTTCATTTTAATTGATTAAAATCAATATTTAGAATTGTTTTTAAAACTACACTCATGTCCATAAATTAATGATAATTCTAAATCTCACGGAAATCGAACTTTAATGTAAAAATTTCACCTGTAGAAATGCCACACACATCTTTAAGAATAATATGCAAATTATAGGAAGTCATCAGATGACGCCGATATGATGTTACAGTGACGAAAGTATAAGAAGGGGGTAGATGAGGAATGGGAGCAAAGAAGGAAAATTGTTCACAGGCGTTCTGTGTGCCGGTCAGTGCCACAACCGAATGGTTATGACACAGAGGACGCATGCAGATAATTTTTTACGTGGTAGAATTATCGGCCGACTAGAATGTGGGCATACTGAGATAGAAGTATCGGGAGAACTTTGAATCGCCCAAAGTGTCATCTCTAGGCTTTGGCATCGATTCCAAAATGATGGAAATGCAAGTTGACGTTACAGTACTGGTCGGCTCCGAGTTACAAGGCCGAATGATGACCGGTATTTGAAAGCAATATCCAAAATAAGCAGATAAAGCACAGCATCAGACCTGTCTCGTCAGCTGTCTGCAGCCACGGGTACCACAGTTTCAAGGCAAAACGTGTATAGACGTTTGGGAAATGTTGGTCTATATGCTGACAGGCCTGTTATATGTGTTCCGCTTGCGGCAATGCACTGTTGCGAGCGGTTAACTTGGAGTAGAGAACACGCAATGTCGACAGCAGCACAGTGGACTTGAGTGATGTTTTCCGACGAGTCCAGGTTTAGATTTCAGTGGGATTCACATCAGGCTTTCATATGTAGAACATCAGGTATCCGTTAGCACCAAAACATCATTGAACGACACCGTTACTGTGGGGCAGGAGTGCTCGTTTGGAGGGGGGGGGGGTCATATTGGACACCAGAACAGATTTGCATTTCAAATCGGAACCATGACAATCCAAATTTATTGGGACATCATTCAGGAACAACAGGTACGTTTGTTTAGGGGTGCCATATGGGCCTAGAATTTTTGTTTATAGATGACAATGCTCGTCCTCACTGTGCAAACATTGTACACGGATGTCTATAATCTGTAGCCATCACTCGCATGGAATGGCTAGCATTCTCACCTGACTTGAATCTGATAGAAAATGTGTAGGACATGCTTTCCGACGAGTTGCAGCCCATCAACCACCTTCTACATGTGTACCGGAACTTCGGAGAACATTGCTTACTGAGTGGAGTAATCTTCCCCAAGATCAGATCAATAATTTAATACTCAGCATTCCTAGACGTTGTAAGGACTGTATTTCATCATCTGAGAGACATACAATGTATTAACCATCATACCAACCATGTAATGTTAAGTTTTTGTAAGTGAGATATTTTTTGTAATTGCTTCAGGGAGCAAAAATCGTAGTTTTTATAAATAGTATCCTACATAAATCACCTTTTTTTGTTCTTGGTCTTTTGTTTAATAAATGGGCGTTATGAATAAGTTATGTTTGTTTTGCTTCTGAACCTTTATTTGCCGTCGCTAGCATTATTTTTAATTTATGGACATGAGTGTATTATAGATATCATAGAATCGTCAATATCATAGAAATGTTATCCACAACCAAAACATCTATTCACACTTAAAGAATGCTCTCCACTTTTGGCTTTGTACACAATAAGTTGAGAAATCAAATAGGTGTTAATAAAGCCGCAAAACTCATTTTTTTGTGTAAAGCTTTGAATTGTGCAGAACCTATTTATGGCACAGGCACTCGAGTTGTGTGCCCTGAGCACAAAAACTTAAACACGAAAAATTTCATAGTATGACTTTTTTAATATTTTATAAATCAATATGAAAGATTATAATAATAAGAATACCCTTTTCTACTGATAAACAGAAGTTGGGCAGATTATAAGTTTTCTTGTTAAATTTACTTTTTAAGCATAATCCAAATGTGCCTGGACCAAATCATTCATTTTGTGACTCATGAAAAAAAGATATATATGTATATACAGTAATAATATCATTTTTTTTTTTTTTTTTTTTTTTAAATTAAAAAGCTCAGAATCAATGAGATAAAGAAATCTTACGTATCCCATTTAATCCTTTAAGAGAGTAACAGATTTTTACAATACGGAAATATGCAAGTACTTCTTAACTGCAAAATTCATTGTTTATGTACAAAAAGTTTTGCATGATAAAGATCTTCTACTGTATATATTTTACTCTGTCAGTCACTGGTAAAACTGTCATGCCCTATACAAATTTCAGTCCACCAGCTAGAAGCAGCCTGAACGAAAAGCTCAACATAACCAGATACTTTCCATTCTCATGTAATCCAATGGGATTTTTGTTGCTTTGCATTATTAGTATATCTCATTCAAAAAAGTTTTCGAATTCTCTTTTGTAAATTCCACTCTTTGAACAAGTTGCCTTTTATCTTAGGAAGCAATTTAATAAGATAAATATTTCTTTTCAGGATTGAAATTTAGGCCCTGAAGTTTACTTAATGAAGTAGAAAAAAAAAAAAAAAAAAAAAAAAAGATTCCTAAGGAGGAAAAAAAAAAAAAAAAAAAAAAAAAAAAAGGCAACCAATTCAAAGAGTGGAGTTAAAAAAAAAAAAAAAAAATTCAAAAAATTTATTTTTTCATTGAAATATCCTGATAATAGAAAACAAAAATCCCATTGGATTACACGAGGAAGGACAATGAAGGGTATTTGACTATTGAGGACTCAATGTGTTAATATTAGCTGCAATGTACAGGAAGTTATAATTTTTCTAAGTTTTGATTTATTTTTCAACGGAATTTATAGAAATACAGAAACATAAGTAATAAATTCAAAAAAGCTATAAAAACCATCCATTCATTATGAAATTAATTTTTTAGCATAAATTTAATAATGTTATGTAACAGAAATGTATAACTAGAATTATATGTCTCATTATTTGAGACATTCTTTGAACTGTGTTTTGAAACACAAATGTTATTATTATTATTATTTTTTTTAATAATACAATAATTAATAAATGAATAATAAGAAATAAATTAATTCCTTTGATATTAAAATCATAAATGTTTTGCTTAATTTTTATCAATATTAAAATTGTTTAAATGTATTGATCAGATTTTTAATAACTAAAGCCTGTGCACTTTTTGAAAATTATTAAGGGGAAAATTTAATGGCTACAAATGGTCATACAACAGCTCATCAATTAATTTCAGGTGTAGATTGCAATTGGCTGCTAATTATAATTTTACTGTACAAGAGGGCAAATGACCAAGATCATTGATCATGTACATAATTTTTCCATTGTAATTTCAAGGAGACTCGAGTAGAGTCATATAATAAAAGACAGGCGGTGAAATGATAGACATGCTACCACTATCAAGTGTGAGACAACAGTTAACAGCTTTAAATACTTATAACATAGTACATTACTTACTTTCCCACTCCTGAACATCCTTAGCTCCATGAAGATAGAAGGGAGGAGGAAAAACGAGATAGGGGATTCGGCAGAAAAACGGACCGGAAAATTTTGCTAATCAACAGGTCGCTAGATGGCGCAAAGATTAGCCGTTATAGCAGATTAGCATTGAAAGCTTATGGAAATAATTGCTTTTTAATAAAATTTAAATAATTTTAGGTACTTATTTTTAAAAAATTGGCTAGAAATTGTGATGCCATTAATGTGAGAATATAGAGAAATAAAGGGATTATTTGAACATTTTAATTTTAATTTTATAATTATTACTTTTTAAATCATTAATTCTAAGTGCAAAGATATATTACTTTTTCATGTAGAAATTATTAAAAAATTTATCATTTTTATTTTAATCAATTAATTTTTTTTGAAAAGTAAGATACATTAGTTGTTTAATAATGATTTTAAAAATAAAAAGTAATAAATAAAATTTTCAAAATAGTTAAACTGTTTTTTTTTTTTTTTTCCTAATTTTCATTTTTATTTCACCTTTATATATATATAAAATTTTAGATGATTTAGATTAATTGTAGCTATTTAAAAATTTTAATTGGATGTAACATTTTTTTTTTTTTTTTTTTTAAATTAATGAATCAAATAAATAAATAAAAATAGAATAGTAATTTAAAAAGCCTCTTTTTATCTTTTGATTAAAATTGTTTCGTTTTTCAAAAGCTAATGGTATAAATTTTTGAATTAAAATTGGAATGACTAGAAAAAATAATTTTAGTACAGAAATAATGTAAGTTTTGATTCTGATAAAATTTTAAAATAATTTTTACATCACATACAAAGCATATATTTCAGAAGTTTATTTTTCTTCGAAGTAAAACATACTCCAAGTGTAGCAGTATGGGTTTGCTTACGAAACTAGTCAGTGGGAAGTGCTTGGTACAATTCCAGGTCACGGTCGTCAAAATAAACGTTCGGAATTTTCCGTGGTTTACTTCAAAACTCGAGTAAATACAATACAGGCTAGGTCCCTTTAGAAAGACCAATATGAAGCAATCCACCTAGGTCTAAGACATAAATTAGGAAAAAAAATATCATGGAGGGGGGGGGGAGTGAAGTGAATGTTTTGATTATTTTGCAAGAGATTTTTGCACAGTAAGTTTATTGCATTTAATATATTTTATTAATTTTCAGGTTATCAGTTCATAAATTTAATTATTTTACAAGCTCACTTTTTTTTTTTTGGTTAAACATTTTAAAAGTTGTTGATGGTTTTAAAATTGAGGCCGATTGATTGCACTAGGATCCTAGGCCTATGTGAGAGTGCCTTCCATGGGGGTCTTTCTAAGGGATCTTAGCCGCATTTAACTTAGTTTCGGAGAAAACCACCGAACACTTCGAACGGCTAGGCCGACGAGCGCGGCCAGTGATCAAACCCAGCACCTCATGTCTACAGTTTCAATGACAGGACCTCTTGGCCGTTAGTGGATCCTAGCATTTGAAAAGCTAAAACTTTTATTAATATTATTATTATTATTGTAAGAATAAAAAATAAATTTAGAAAAGCGATTTAAATAACCACATTTTTCCTTTTTATTAAAATCGTTATCATTTTTTAAAAAATTAATTGTACAAATTTTTGAATTAATTTTTGAATGATTAAAAAATATAATTTTGCAGAGAAATAATACAAATTGTTTTAGATAAAACTGTGAAGTAACTGTTACACTGCATACAAGGCATACATTTTTCAGTTAAATAAATTTCTTACTTTAAAATAAACTGGTTGATGTGAAGTGCCGGGTTTGATTCTAGATTGCACTCGTTAACTTCATCGTTCGAAGTTTTCCGTGGTTTTCTTCAAAACTCGAGCAAATACAGGCTAGGTCTCTTTTAAAAACCAATATGGAGGCAATCTATCTAGGTCTACCAAGTGCAGATAAAACATTTTAGAGGGGAGAAGGGTTGAAGCTTTGGTGAAACAAGCTTTATTTGGAAGAAAAACAATTAACTGATGAAATATATGTTTTACATGTCATGTAGAAATGACTTAAAATTTTTATCGAAAACTATTTTGCTAAAATTTCGAAATCATTTTTACATAAGCAGATGGAAAATGTCTAGTTCAATTCCAGGCTTGTCAACGTAGCCGTTTTAAATTTCCTGTGGTTGTCTTCAAAACTTGCATATATCTGAGTCCCATACCTAGATGGATGACACAGGTAATCTACCTAGGTTTAGAACCAAAGTGAAGTCAATAGGCCTTAAATTAACAAAACATAATTAGAATTAGGGTGGGGGGGGGATAAATGTTAATTGTTTCGTGTAATTTTTTTTTTACCCTACTGAGTTTATTGTACTTTTAATATATCTTATAAATTTCTCAGATTTTCATGTAACAGATTTTCTTACAATCTAATTAATTTTAATTCTGATAATTATTTAAATAAATTTATAATTAAATTATTTTATTTTATAAATTTCTCAGGTATTCAGTTCATGGATTTAAATTTTTTTGCAAACTGACTTTTTTTTTTTTTTTAATTTTTTTTTTAAGCATAACCATTATTTATAAATGTTATTTATTTTTCATTCAAAAAGCTAATTCCGTATATATTATTTATTTATTATGATTTTTTTTTTTTTTTTACCTTAGAACCGAGGTTTGCAAATTCGTTTTTCACCTTTAAAAATTAAATTTTTTTTTTTTTTTTTTTTTAAGCAATAGTATAAATTTCTGAGTTGAAGTTGGGATAACTAAAATAATTTTAACATAGGAATAAATGAAAACTGTTTCAAATAAAACTTTTTAAGGCTCTTTTACATTGCATACAAGGCATATATATCAGTTACATTTCTTTCTTCAAAATAAACTGATTAATGGTAAATGCTGGGTTCGATCCCAGATCACGATCGGCAATTTAACAGTTCCGAGTTTTCCGGTTTTAATTTTTTTTAACTCGCGTAAATATGGACTTGGTTTCGTTAAGAAGGTGTTGGTGTTGATGTTTGGGATTAAGGCCGATTGACTACACTTGCGTCCTAGGCCTGAGGAGGAGTGCCTTCCATGGAGGTCTTTCTAAGGAATCGTAGCCCGTATTTACGCAAGTTTCGGAGAAAACCACGGAAAACTCCGAACGGCTAGACTGACGAGCGCGACCTGGGTTCGAACCCGGCACATCACGTTTCCTTAAAAAGACTACTACGGAGGCAATGCACCTAGGCTTAATTACAGTCAATTAGCTTTAACTTCTACATAACTACCTCCAAATAAAACATAATTAGCAGGGGGTGGGGTATAAATATCTTATATAATGTATATATTAAAACTACCTTAATTATTTTCTAATGAATTATTTTCTTTCATAGTTTATTGCGTTTTCTATATTTTGCCTATTTCTAGAGCATTCATTAAAGTTTTTACACCAAGGAATAAAATTCTTTAAAATAAAATATGAAAGTATTTATGAACAGGAAAATTTATATAATAAATAGCTGAAATTTATCCATAACATCGAAAATTATGTTAAATAAAATTAGGAAAAGTAAGATAATAAAGTGTAAGTATGTTGGAAAGTATTATATATATATATATATATATATATATATATATATATATATATATATTCGTACGCGAGTTTTATGAGAACCCATGAAGTCTAATATAATTCATATATATTTAAATTTTGTTATTCCCAACTTCGTTTAAAAAATTAATGTTGCTATCGAGAGTCGTCAATAGATGGCGTGAGGGTCAGCCGTGATAGCAGCCTCAGTCAAAATCGGGACCATTTTCGTAATACGGCGTTCGATCTCCTATTTATTCTAGCTTCATGCTTAGCTCTCTTCTAATTTTATGGGAAATATCCATTATTTTATAACTGTTCCTAGTGTGTTCAATGTGGTATTTTATGAAAAACTGTGTTTTTACAGGCTGGTTTTAGATATGTCACAATTATGTAAGTTTATAGATTTGCACCCTAGATATTTTTTAAGGGCCTGGAATCTCTGCTGCAGGTCTTTACCTGTGATTTTGCATGGATATTTTTTACAGCATATAATAAAATACAATACTTAATACCATTTATGTCAATATATATTAACATCAGTTTTAAAGAATTTTATGAATATTTACGAGAGTGAGAAGTTAGAGGGCAGATAGATAAATAAGAGTCATAAATACTTATCTTTGTTGGAAAGTCCTAAAAAGTGCCAAATTGGTTTGTTGATATATAACAATAATGGAAGAATAGTAACCATATTTAAAAGAAAATATTTTTTACTTCAGATTGTCTGGCTGTATATTTGTGTTGAAATCTTGTAAATTATATGCAGATTGTCTGCCCATATTTATATTAACTATAGCATGATCGCTATTAAAAATAAAGCAAATAGCATTTATAGTTCATAGTAGCAAGGCATTTCAGAAATACTCAGTTGATATTTAAGTTAGTCTACTTTTATTTAATTTATTGAGAACTTTCACGCCCATGCTCTGGGGCATCATCAGATTTCTGATCTACTTTTGAAATTTGTCATTTTCTCTTAGCTTATTCCTCGAAACTCAGTATGTGATAGGCTTCGATCAAGCAAATTTCAGAAGTTCACATTAGTCAAGATTTTCACTGTCTTACATGTTGTAATGTATACATGACTGATTTGTTAACTTTTTAGGACTTTCAAGTGGTTAGTTTTAGTTAAAGCAGTGGTAATTGTACTGAAATTATTATCGTTTTGGTGCTCTGATTCATTTAAATTTTCCTCCTCTTCATTCTTATATAAGCTTCAGATTTGTTATCATTAATATAACTATTTTTGTATATTCTTGTGGTTTCAAATGGATTAATTTGGTTTTTTTCATGGCAAATTTCATAAATCAGTCTCATATTCATTGTGCCCTGAGACAGTGAAAATCTTGATCAACATGAACATTTGTAATTTGCCCGATCCTAGCCTTATTGATGCTAGATAACATGACATGCTGAGTTTCAATGAAGAAGTAAAGAGAAGATACCAAATTTAGAAAACACATAAGAATTACTGATGATGCTGTGGGGTAAGGGTGTGAAAACTCAATAAATGAAGTAGGATGGTAAACTAACTCAAATATTATATAATCACTTTATTTTTAAATAAAAATGTTGTATTTAGTAATAAATACATTTCAGCCATAGAGAAGAAAGTTATGGAAGTTAATGTTGCGCTACACTATTTCAAAGCATGGGTGTGAAAAAAATAATGATTTAAAAAAAATAAAAATAAGAAAAAATCAGATTTTTTTTATTAAAATCAGATTTTTTTGTTTTATTAACATTATTCGACTAAAAATAAATGTTAAGAAGTTAAGCGGGAAAACTCTTTTTTTAATTTAAATGTGAAAACATAAGAAGCAATAAATATAAATAAACTAAATAAAAAAAATATATGTATAATGATATTAAAAAATAAAAGTAAATTAAAAAATCCAAAAAAATGTAATATTAGCCAACATAGGTACATTCTACCCCCCCCCCCCTTAAAGGAAAAAAAAAGTAATAATAATAAATAAAATAAATAAATAAATGATTAAGTGTAAATAGCTTAAAAGCATATAAGATCAATATATTTTTTAATGTTTTTATTATTATTGTCATTAAAATGTGCATATTATAACATCTTGAATATCACATTACGAAATTTTTTGAAGAGAAACTTTTGGAGAATAATTATTGAATTAAAGGAAATCCAATGTGTATATAATATATATATATATAATACACACATTAGTTTGTGCAGTTTATTACCAATAAAATACATATGAATTCTAAGATATTTTCAAAAGATTAAAGTTTTAAAAAATTAAGAAAACTGAAACAACTAGCTAGGCCATTACCATTTCATTTCTAATTTTATAAAAGCCTAAGTAAAAAAGGAAAAATTGCTTAGAAATGCCTTGACCCGTTCAAAAACATAGTGATCAAAATTAGAAATAAGAAAAGTTAAAAATGAGGGATATACAAATCAAATGCTTCAGTTCAGACGATACAATATTTATTATACTTAAAAAAAAAAAAAAAAGAAACACGTAGGGCAGAGAATTTACGGTTTTGTATATAAAAAACAAAACAAAAATTAGGCTCCAAATGAAAGTAGTTAGCTTCAAAATAAGAATAGAAGATAAAAATAGAGTTGCAGAAAATTAAAAGTATCATTTTTTAAGTTTAAACACAGATTTTTTATTTTATTTATTTATTTATTTATTTTATTTTATTTTTTTTTTGTGGGGAGGGGGGGGGGGGGTATTTGATGTAAATAACAAGTAAGTTCAAGTTTTCTTATATTCTAAGACTCATATTGTCCCAAATTATAAAATTTTATTTTTGATTTAAATAAATGATTTTTTTTTTTAATCGAAGTGACTTTAATCAAGCTGATTTAAATCGGCGTACCCTGTTTCAAAGATTTTGAAATTCATATGATTTTGGAAGTATATATGCTACACCTACCTGGAAGAATTCACAAAAAGTGTACAAAATCCGAGCGTATTTAGAACCTCTATCTGCATGAGTGCACAAAAAGTGCATAAACTGTACACTAGATTGAGCACAAAATGTGCACAAAATCTGAGCGTATTTGGAACCTCTGTTTTTGCATAAAAGGTGCATACTGAATTGTGCACAAAAAGTGCAGAAACTGTACACTAGATTGGGCACAAAAAGTGCATAAAGAAAAGTGCACAAAATCTGAGCGTATTTGGAACCTCTGTTTCTGCATAAAAAGTGCACACTGAATTGTGCACAAAAAGTGCATAAAGAAAAGTGCACAAAATCTGAGCGTATTTGGAACCTCTGTTTCTGCATAAAAAGTGCACACTGAATTGTGCACAAAAAGTGCATAAAGAAAAGTGCACAAAATCTGAGCGTATTTGGAACCTCTGTTTCTGCATAAAAAGTGCACACTGAATTGTGCACAAAAAGTGCAGAAACTGCATACTAGTTTGTGCACTTTTTGTGCATAATTCCATGAGTGCACTTTTTGTGCACAATTTGATTAGTGCACTTTTTATGCAGAAACTGTGGTTCCAAATACGCTCGGATTTTGTGCACTTTTTTTTTTTGCACTTTTTGTGCAGACTTTTTCTAGCTGGGGAGTCATTCTCTCACGATTTTGATCATCCAAGGACGGTGTGGCTTCACAAGATTTGAAACAAAGTCTCTGCAAAATTACTTATTAAATAATATGACAATTTTTCAAACAGTAACATTAAAGGTTTTTTCACACAGAAAAAAAAAAATAGATGTATTTGTTTCAAAAGTCATTTGTAAAAGTCTGAATATACGAGGCACCTTATGACATATAGTCCTAACTTGAATAACTCTACATTGGGCAGTTTTGTCAAACTCATTCTCACTTAAAACTTTATACGTAAATCGGCACTGATTGCTTTACAACCAGTGTTTTAGAAGATATTGTGTTCTGTCCATTCTATACTTTGATTGAGATTACCGGTTACAAAATAATTGGATAAGACGAAAATGTGTATAAATCCAGAAAAAAGTGCACATTTTTTAGAGGGGGGGATAACAACATATATTTATTAAAACTACAGAAACTGGTTTCAAAGTATCGTTTTTTCCAAGAAATATTGTAGTTTTCATCTAATAGTTATTATAATTAAATTTAAAAAAAAATGTTTATTTAAAATCATAATGAAAATTAATGCATTCGCAAATCGGAATTGAAGTCTGTCTCCTACAGATTTTTGTCCACAAAGGCTTTGTTTATCGCTGCAAGTGGAGTAAATTATTTAAGAGTTCGTAAACTATGCATGATTTCGCAATAAGTATGCATTTGCATTTGTACATGTAACATGTATGTTTGTAAAAAAAATTGAAATCGATTTCTTAGTGATTTTAATAGTTTTGTTAATAACGGTTTGTTTTGTTTTCTATAAATATGGAAAAGTGTTTGAAAATTCATAATTAAATGCAAGTTTTTATATTTTCATGTTTTATTATAATGTGAATATTTCTTATTAACCCTTAAATATGCATCGATTAAATTCTTTATTTTCAAATTCTATGAGTAGTAATTATAACTGTTCCATAATATGAGAAAATTGTACTTTTTTCTAAGTGACGTGATAAAGATTGGAAGAGACTTTTGTTCCAGATATAAAGAAACCAACAAGGACTCAGATATATAAAATAAAACTAAGAGTTTATTCAACTAGAATAATGGGAAGATTGGTCTGGATTATGTAGCTCAGTCAGCAGAATTAAATATTTTAACAACTAAATAACTAATTTAGGTAATTTGAAATATCTCACCCAGAAAATAGTAGAAGTTGTAGAAACGGATGTACTCATTTACTCAACTGCCGTGACTCCAATTACATCAGCGGATTCCCGGCTGATTCAATTTTCTATTCCCGAGTACTAGCACTGAAGCACAATAACACTCATTAAACTGCTTAACTTAAGTGCAACTCAATCTCTTTTATAGAAATATAACTTTCTCCAGGCTCTAAGCCTTAAACTTTGTCGTAGACAGACGGCGGAGAAGACTCCACTACACCACCACTACAACACCTTTCTTCACCACACTGATTCATATTTATAATCAATCAAATCCACTCACTTCATTTAACAACTCTAAAACCTCTCCGTATTCACACGCGCTTCGCAACTTGTTTTCTTCGCTGCAGCGCTATGCTGACGTGACTCCAACCTTACAAATTTTTCGTTTCATTAAAATTATAATATATCTTTAGAGAAAATTGGTGGCTGGTTTGTTACATGTATTTAATAACATTGACTCCAACACTTTTTCAGAGTGCTTAGTGTAGTATTTTGCTTTTATTTTATTCTGAAAGCTAAAATCTTTTATGCTCTATACTATTTCGCAGAAAAACTAATAATAAATATTTAAGCTGTGTAATATTGCATTGCAACAGTTTGACTACTTAATTTGGTATTGCACCAGTAACCCGATATTCACTTAATCTAATTCAGCATAGTGTTTCGAAATTGCCCGCTTTCACACTATACGACTATATAATAGTTCTGTACAATTATGTACAATAGAAGTTGATATACTCGTGAATGAAATACATCGTAGGTAAGCTAAGTCTTCTGTTAAGCAACTTGCGTCAAAACTCTGTAGACATATATTTATGTCTATGTACAACGAAACATAAACATTTATGAAATTATGTCCTCAGGTTACTGATATAGAACTGCCACAATGTTTCGGTTACATAAAGACACACAGACAAGCATTTTTTTCTGAAAATAAACAAAATATGTTTTGGACCTCTTAATGTGTGCATATTCGTAGAATGCTAGTAGTTGAAAGTTACTACCATTCGAGTACATTTTTATAATGAACAAAAAGTAAATTAATAAATAAAAATTGTTTTATAAATTATATTAGAAGATTGCACTTACGAAATTAAATTATATATATATATATATATATAAACATCTTTCTATTTCCCATTTAGTTCGAATTAAAATGTATTATAATATAAATGTAAAATAATTAAAATGTTACATTTCACCAGAGAAATGAATCCAATTAGCTGCAACCAATTCTTTGGTGCATTGTTTTACCGTTTTCGTGGTGTCATTTCAGTAGTAAATACCACTGGCATGGAGAAAGTTTGCACCATTAGAACACTGGTTGCAGCTAATTGGAATAATTTTCCCGGAGAAATAAAGCATTTCACTTTTAACAGTGTATTGAATAAAACTCAGTTTGTATTCAAACAGAAAATCGAAGCAATGGACAGCTGAAGAAGTGTCTATAAAGTTATGGACAAAGCTTGTCTTGAAGGAAAATAACTCTAACAATTATTTTATCCAAAAACCTGCTAATACAGCAAATGCATGTTTCATTCTTATGATTAAACCAGGCCTCGCTGCGTTTTTATAATTTTACTTTTTTTTTATTGACACCATACTAAGATCGATACTAAGAAATGTTTTTTTTTTTTTTTTTTTTTTTTTTTTTTTTTTAATGTTTTACTGCTAAAACACGTGAGACACACTATGAGAGAAAATTCTATTTTATTTATTTTATTTATTTATCTATTTATTTTTCATAGTGGTGATAATACAACAAAATGAGTGTAAAATTTGAGGAACGTTGTAAGGCCTAGATAAACATAACTAAAATAACAAAATTTCATTTTGCCATTTAAATAAATGTTTTAACATTTTTTATTTCAGCTATTAATGCCTGCATTTTAAAAATAATAAATAATGAGTGCAAAGATAATGAGTTCTGCGACGAAGAAGATGGTAAATGCAAATGCGAGAACAATTATAAATACTCTGAAGAATCGAAGACTTGCATAGGTAAATAATATTTCCATGGTTATAATTAAAAATAAAAAACAAACAAACAAGTTCATACATGCATGATATACCTATACAATGAATATTTAATTATAATACTATGTTTTTATGAAATTTTATTAATTCACATAATTAAATATATATATATATATATATATATGTATATATATATATATATATATATATATATATATAATACATATAGTCTTCTCATACAGATTTTATGAAACAGACGTACTTAAAAATGATTTAAAAAAATATATAATAAAGTTAATTATACTAAAGAGACTTTTGTAGTACCACACTTTCGAGGCCTAGCCGTTAGGAGTTTTCTGTGTTTTCTTCCGAAACTTGCGTAAATATGGGCTAGGATCCCTTAGAAAGACCCCCCACAGAACGCACTTCCCTTCAGACCTAGGACCCTAGTGCATTTAATGAGCCTTAATACCCACAACCCAACCCAACCCTTTATGAACTTAAAATTAATTCTTTAAAAGTTTTTGTTACAAAAAAATTTTGTATAGCCTATTAAAATTAAATCTATATTTAGAATTAATAAAGCTGGAAATATTAAACTGCATCAATCATAAACTTGAGTATTTTTGAACAATTTTCGAATTTATTAATTTTAGAAAAAATGTAAGCCGTCTCTTAAATTTATTTTTCTAGAGGATATATGTGCTTCCTGCCCACCTGGTTTTGACTGTTATAAAGATTCGGATGTACCATGCAAATGTGTAGATGGTTATTTTGATGGATCTATATGCGTCAAATGTAAGTAGATATGCATACCTCTGAATTTCATACATTTTTAAATGCATGCTTTATTTAGTTGAAATACTTAGATTTCGTATAGTCAATTAGGATATCTTTGATTCATGTTTTATCTGCTTTAAAAATTTTTCCGTATAATGTGATAATTTCAGTTTATGACTTAAAATGAGAGAATAGAATTTCAATTATTATTCAAGCTATTGAATTCAGCAAATATCTCTGACAAAAACACCAATTGTGAATTTAACCTGTTTTTTAATTATGTCGCCATTCGCAGCATTTTCAACTCTCCAGTTTCTTTAAATTTCATAATCTTGTTTCTTAGATACTTTCGCTGCAGGTGCTTTTTCCGTTAGCCTTTTTTAACGGATGATAGGCTTTAGAAATCGATCTTTAAAATTCATTCAAAAATTCACTTTCATTTTTTTTTTTTCAAAAATTATTGAAATAAAATAAAATTCAAAATTTTATTTATTTATTTTTTTTTTTAATTTTGTAAATGCTTCATGCGACTGAGTTTTTAAATTTCTCCCTCTATTGTAAATTTTTATACTTTATCCACACATTCTATTCATATGTGTGCATTAATTTGTCGAATGATAAGCTAATTTTTTACAAATATTTTTATGTTTGAATATTTAAAATTTGCGGGAAATTTCTGTATTTAAACATAAAAATGTTTAAAAAAATTACTTATCAAACAGTCCAAAAATTAATGCACAAATATGTTTAAAATATTTTAATAAATTATAATGATTTAAAATCGAAAAAAAAAAAAAAAAAAAAAAAAAAAAACAATAAAAAAGAAATTTCAAGAATTTTCTCTCTCTTTACATAAACACATAGTTCCAAATATTAGTGGTAATAAGATGGATTTAAATGAATATTTAATTGTCTAAAATTCTTATTTACTAATCTATTTCTGCGATTTTTTTAATTGGAGAAAAGTGAATAGTTATTTTGACTTAATAGCAAGATCTTTGAAAATCGTTTCAAAAACTTCTCTTTTTATCGCTTTGAGCATGTGATGCTACGGCAAACATTACAGAAGTCGTCTGCCAAATAGCTCATGGACAAATGTTTTAAAAAGAGATTTATTCGAATTGCAAAGGTAGAGTCATTAAAACTAAATGTTAATTAATATATGAGAAATAATTTTTGTTTTTTATAGTCCAACTTTGTCGTTTTCTTTCTTTTATATATGCTAATTTATCTAATTCTGAGGCACATATTCGCTATATGCATAGATGTACACACACATGCACAAACACCTTTTATTATTTTAGATGGTAAATAATTAATATTTTGCTTTAATTCGTTTGTAAGTTTTTTGTTATATTTATCACGTATTAATAACACTTAAATGTTATTTTATTGTTATTTTTACGCCAATTAATGAACAATACATAAGAAAATGTGAAGTCCAGAATAATTACTTTGTTTTGTGCAAGAAATGGAAGATACCGATATTGTTAATGAATTTTTTGAAAAAGATACCATTTTTCAATCTTTTGAATTAAAAAAAAAAGTAAATCTCAACTATCTACTATACCTGAAAAAAAAAAAAAAAAAAAAAAAACTAATTTTGTATACTATTTAAAGAGGAATAATAATGTTAAGTTGAAGTTCTAATAAATACTTCGTTTACTTATTTATTTATTTTTTCTGCAAGTTTCTTTAGTAGTTTACACAAGTAAGTAATTAATGTAAGTCGAATTTTTCCTTTAGCCTACTTATCATCTGAGATTGACCATTATACTCCATTACTTCACACATTGTTAATGGCAATTGTTATATCCCTTCTGAAATTGAGGTAGAAGATAGATTTTAACGAACATATTACAATTTATGTTTTTATATATTTTGTAGATAGCAAGTGTGATATAGGATTTTCAAAGTGTGAACATTCATGTGATTCAACGTCCGGAAAGTGCACTTGTAAAAATGGCTTTACATTATCTGAAGATGGAATATCCTGTGGTAAGTTGAATAAGTAAAAAACTAAATCTGAAATCATCGCAAATCCAGAGGCTTTACCTTTGAAAAATTGATTCGCTTTTAATGAATTATAGAAATAAAAATTATTGCTTCCGAAATCCGTTAATTTTTTAAAAAAATTTATAATAACTTTCTTAAATATATATATATATATATATATATATATATATATATATATTTTTCATCTCACGTTTATACCTTATATTAATTTGTGTTATTTACATAATTATATATGTACTTCTTTTTTCTTACTATTTTAATTTCTAAAATTATTTAACCATAAAGAATAAAAAATTATAAAGGTAGTCCTAAATATAAAGTTTTTTATTAATATTTTTAATGTCATTGTAATGAAAACTGTAATATAACAACGAGATTGATTTCACGGTTTTTTTTCCTTTAACACGACGCTCACGTGTTTCTTTGGCGTAATATATTCCTTTAATACGATGTCTGAATCACTTTGTTTAAACTGATATTTTAAAGGGAATTTCGCTGACATAATTTTTCTTTTGTATGTATAACTTTTAGAAATAGAAGACGACAGTTTACAATGTACTAGTTCGGATTGTTATCCTGGTTCCTGTATTAAAAAAGGAGGGAAAAACACTTGTATATGTCCAGAAGCAACTCATAAGCTTGAAAATGGTAGATGCATAGGTGAGTATTTTTATTTCCTATTGGTGAGGAATGCAAACATTCTCCGAGAAATTTGTATATGTAAGTAAACAACACTAGTTTAATTTACATATATAACTATAACTAAATTATATCATTCTAATAAGCGAATACAAATTCTTTTTATAATGACTATCAAGTAATTCATTGAAAAAAAAAAAAAAAAAAAAAAAAAAAAAAACATGTGCTTTAATTCGAAATGAAACTTTTTTTTTTCAGAAGTTAATAATTTACTGATATTATGTTTCATACAGAATATTATCGAAAAAAAATTATATATGTATATTAGAGTATCATCGATAGTTACTTGTCTTTGGACATAAGCAACAATTTCTAATTATTTATTTATACTTATTTTGACTTAATTATAGTTATTTACTACAATATCACATGAAACATGAACTGAAATATGCAAACTAAACTTTATAAAAGGAATGTACCGTATAAATTGAAATATAAAAAATTTAGTTTCTTAAAGCCTAAAAAATAGCTGAATTTTAAAGTCATATATTAGAAACACATATAATATAAAGGAAAGAAACACAAACATGAAAACATATATTTGAGGAAAATTTTAAATAAAATATATGCTTTAACAGTTAAATGTCAAAGATATACTTTATAAATGAAAAATTAGTTCGCATAGGTGGACTCTGCTCAGTTGCCCATAATATTTATGTTCTCATAAATTTCTAGTGCGAGACATATTATAATCATGTTAAAAAAATGAATTTGACCAAAGCATGATACAGTGGCAGAATGAAATCCCCGCCCACTGAGCTATCTACCGTTCACTTCGATATATTTATCTTATACTAATCTATTAATTTATTTTATCAGGGTCAATTCCTTTGTTTAGTTTTCATACTACTATTTCCAGTGCAATAATCCTCAAAATTCATATTTATATGAAAAATTTACAATTTCGCTATGTTGATAAAATCGTAAATTACGAATAATTTACGAAATTTTCCTATTAGAATACTTGTATTCAATCATGTTTAAACAAATATCATAAATGTAATTTTGAAGTTGTCTAATGTATTTATGATCCTCAAAATGGAAGTTTATGCTCAATTTTGCCTTATTCTGGCATGTTAAGTAAATCGTAAATTCCAAATAACTTACGAATTTTTTTTAATTGGAAAAATCATAGTCTATGATATTCATGCCAGTATTCTAAATAATATTTCGAAAAAGTGGTTTGACATCTTTACGATGAAAATATCCGACTGCAATTAATGCAGTTAGAAAATACTGGAAATATAGTTAAGAAAAATAAAGGTCTATCGGCGGGTTTGGGCCCAGAACATGTAACTCGGCGGAGAAAGCGAGGGGTGGTTGAGTCAACACCGCAAAAAAAAAAAAAAAAAAAAAAAAAAAAAGAGGTTGGGGGGGGGGAGAAGAAGTCAAAAATTCATAGAAAACAGGATATAAAAATTCGCGAAATTACAAGTGTGGGAGCAAAAACTAACACCAGAAAAACTAGCTAGCGTAGGTGAACTCTGTTAAGTTCCCATCATATATTTGTTCTTATTTATTTTTACCAAAGTGTGTTTTATGTTCAGATTCAGGGAAATAAATTCATTTGACACGGTGAGAAACTAAAATAACTCCATTTAATAGGCAACTGACCTATCATTTCCATTTTCCTAGTTTATACTAATTTGTTGAATAATTTTAAGAAAATCATTTTCGTACTTAATTTCCATGCTATTCCATAATATTTTCAATACAATAAGCTGTAAAATGCAAGTTTTTTGTGGAATAGTGCTCCATTCTGTTATGTTAATAAAATATTAAATTTCGAATAACAGACGAAAGTTTCAAATTATAATATTCGTAGTCATTTATGTTCAAACTAGTATAATAAATTTTATTAGAAAAGTGGTATATTTTTATGATAAAATCATCACTAAAAATGAAGTTTTTAACGAAATTTTGCTTTATTCTGCCATGTTAAGAAAATTGTAGATCATGCAGATTTCGAATTACTTTTGAAATTAGGAAATTTATAGTCAATGATGTAGTTGTTTAAATCATAGATTTTATTTTAAAAGTGATCTGACATACTTATCATTAAAAAAATTCTTAAAAACGGACGTTTATGCCAAATTTTGTCCAATTCTCCCATGTTAAAAAATTCGTAAATTTCACGTAACTTACGAAGTTTTCAAAGTTGTATTTTCACAGATCATGGTATTTATGCCAGCATCAGTTGACATCTTCATATTAAATATATTTTCTTTAATGTGCGTTAAAGAGAAATTTTGCTCTATTCTCTATGTTAGAAAAAATGAAAATTTAGAATATCTCAGGAAGTTTTTAAAATAGAATTTGGCAATTCCACAGGGTTCTTGCTAGTGCCAAAAGCGATATTTTAAAACTGATTTAACATTTTTATGGATAATTGTTCTTCAGATGTAGTGTACACAGACTCACAAACTAAAACATTTAGCCACTGAAAAACTAACAAACTAACTGACACTATACGGATGGACACCATCCGAATTTTGGATATTTGAATTAGCCAGGTCTCAAAAGATATAACAAAAATATAAAAAAAAAAAATATGATTGAAAATTTCACAATTACAGTTTCTCATACCTATATTATAATGGTGGGAGCAGGTTGCTCACATATTTTTTAAATAAATCTAATTTATTACAAAACTAATTATAAATTAAAATAAATAATTTTTATTAATAATAATAAAGTTTCAGTAATAAACTAATTAATCTACTTTTAAATTATTTCAATTTATATATAAGGGATATAAAACGTAACTTATTTTCTGTTGCTCGAAAAGGAATAATTTCTTTAATAACAGTAGACTTGGCGTTGGAATATTAAAACCCGAATAAACTACTACGTCAGAAACGTCAAAGAAAAATATTGGAAATGCATACAGCTGTTTCGGTAGCCTATAGCGTACCGTCTTCAGTGCAAAAAGGATTCTGAATCAGGAGAGCTGCTCGTATATATAGGAAAGGGGCGGGATTTAGTTCAACCAATAGGATTACGGGAAAGGTGGGGAGAGTGGCCAATAAGAATTTAGGAAAGTACTGTAAACGGATTTTCAACCACCATCTATCGAAAACATTTTGCTGTCTCCCTTCCTCCCCATGCGCGTTCATGTCACCCAACTAACCAAAAAATGGCTTCTTTCTATACTTTTGTAAACCGTGCACTTAATATTTTTTCTAATCCTATTTTATTAAAATCTGAAATTAAATACCTGGAAGCCATTGCAATTGACATAGGTTATGACCCTTCCATTATAGACAAAGCTATTCAAAAATTAAAACTCCCTCGTATTTCGTCTACTAAATCAGTCTCTTCTAATATCAGCATTGTCTTACCCTATTTTCCTAAATCCAGTCAAACCATAGCTAAAATTATCAAACAATATGATTTTAAAATAATATAATCGCCTTCCAATAAATTCACCTTTTCTCACTTAAAAGATCCCATTGATATGCATAATTCTTGGGGAATTTATAGTATTTCCTGTCAGTGTGGTTTATCATATATTGGCCAAACTAAACTCTTAAATTTCGTCTAAAAGAACATATGAATTACGTCCGCAATCAAGAAACCAATAAATCGGCTATTTCAAACATTGCTGGGAGGAAAATAATAATTTTAAATTTAATTCAGCTAAAATAATTTGCAGACCTAAATCCATTCATGAACTCGATTTCTTTGAAGCTTTTCATATTTATAAAATTTTTAAAAACCTTGTAAATTGTGATTTCGCTATTCCCTATTTGTCTGACTTTTGGAAATTTTATATTCAGTCCACATTTTCTTAATTTTTCTACTGTTTACACAGCTACTTTCCTAAATTCTTATTGGCCACTCTCCCCACCTTTCCCGTAATCCTACTGGTTGAACTAAATCCGGCCCCTTTCCTATATATATGAGCACCTCTCCTGATTCAGAATCCTTTTTTCACTGAAGACGGTACGCTATAGGCTACCGAAACAGCTGTATGCATTTCCAATATTTTTCTTTGGCGTTTCTGACGTAGTAGTTTATTCGGGTTTTAATAATTTCGTTATCGTTTCTAATTAAAAAAAATTGTTTATAATTGAAAGCAATAATTCTATTTTTTTTTCCTATAAAAAACACAAAACAATTTCCGTTGTAATTTATTTTTGTTTATTTAACTTTTAAAAAATATTATCTTTTATAATAGATATTATGTGAAAATCATTTGCGGTTTACATTTATACTTAATGGTTTATTTCCAGACTTGACGTCACATGACATCTATATTTACTTTTTGTCTTGCACTGCTAATAGATTTATGTTGGAGATTTATTAAAAAGCCAAATTTAGGGTTTTAATTTTCCAACCATCATTTTAATTTTTAAAAGGCTATTTAATTGAAATTAGTTGATAGATTTTGCCACTTATGATATTTTTAAAAATAAAACAAGTTTGATCCTTACAGTCACGTCTTTCATTTTAAAGTTGCATTTTTAATCTGCGAACTCTGGATTGTTGCGGTAATGTACTACATCGATCTCGGCCCCTTACCGAAAACCTATACCGTAGATGGTGAACTAAAATTTAGAGATTTTAAATAATTTCGAATTTGAATGGAACGTTTTAAAATTGGATATTATTTTGCTTTATTTTCCTAAGATAAGAGGCATTTCTATACCTTCAATTGCATTTCGTTTTACAAAATATGCTATATCCCTAAAAATTAAAAATTTTGTGGTATTTCGTAATTTAATAAGGATATAAAGTAAGAGATATGAAGTTCATATACATATATACTATTTTGATTTTTTTTTTTTTTTTTTTAAATTACGTACAGTATTTCGTGGATAAAAGGTAGCTCAGAAAAACGAACATCTCGATTATAAATACTTATTGCTTAATGAAAATTTTATCATACTACTTTGCAGTGCGAACGTCAACTCACGACTGACAGTATGTGCACATACATTTGCTATTCAAACTTGAAAAACTTCTTCACACCCAATAAAATTAATGGAAGCAATACCGGTTTCGAAAGGACGTGGCTTTTCTTTTTCAGGTTGAAAATACGTGCAACTGCCTTTGGGGCAAAGCAAGACGATCTTCCTTGGAATTGCTCTCTCTTTTTGAGCGCCTTTGCGACAGATTTCTGCTTGCAGTGGCGCTATTTTTTCTTTTTTCGTGGGTTGCGATTTATATGCGACGTATTGTACATTTATATTCTTTCTTATAATTATATGGTTTTATAAACAGATTAACAGACTCAACCTTTTTTTTTTTTTTTTTTTTTTTTTACAGTGGCAAACTAAAAGAAATAGTGGGCAGGGTGGTTCACGGGACTTGGGTTATATGCCTCGCCTAATGCGTTACAAATAATAATAAATATTGCAATTCCTTATATATTTTTTAAATCTATACGATTTTGCGAATATTATGCTTTGTTAATAATTTATTTTTATGAGCTCAGTTTTTAAGCATAAAGGTCTTCATTCCGTGTATCGAGAGAATTATTTTATGTATGAAAAATATTATGAGATGTCCATTTTTTATGTCAGATATTCACATGAAAGAAAATAAAACAAATAGCAAATTTAATATATATTTTAATGTAATGGATAATTTGTATAATATATATATATATATATATATAAAATGAAACTTAATTTTTACCTTTTCTGAACACTATTTTATATTTAAATTTTCGGTTTCAAAAATTGTTCTTTTTTGCATTTTAAACTGTTTTTAAATAATTTGCTTTTCTAACAGATAAATGTACATTATCAAAAGGAGCTCTTCCTAAAAATCTGAAGTGCCCCGGTAAGTGTGAAGGCGACACTGATCATGGCATACGTTGCATATGCAAAGATCCTTACAAACATGCAGATGATGGAGTCCACTGTGAACGTAAGACTCCATTTATTTTATTTTGAAAATGTTACATATTATTTTGTAGATAAAAACTTTATTTATTCATAAAATTCGGTATTGATTAATTTAGGTTTTATAGTAAGGTCGATAATTAGATTGAATCTTTTTGAAAAATCTATTTTCTAGACAAAAATTGAATATACTATTTCACATAATAAAATCAATTTAAATATTGTTTACGTTACACTGAAATATTCTTAGAAAAATTTTAAATATCTTACTGATTACAACTGAATTTAGATTTTATTGGCCTTATTAAGTTTTATTTTTCAGTCATAGTTTTGATTTTTTATATACTAGATGCATATAATAAAAGGGTGTGTCGAAAATAAAATATTTTTATTAGTTAAGTTTGTAATGCGTAAGATGTACTTAAAATCCGTTTACTACCGTAAATTCATTTTCTGCTTTAACAGACATGGGGAGCACACTCTGGCAACCATCTTATAAATAATGCAAATAGTTTGTCGGGAACACTTCTAATCACCTAGTAATCACCAGTGATTTAAAAATAGCTCTTAAAATCCTTACAAATTAACTGTCACGTCTTAACTTATAACCGAATGTTTCCGTGTTTTCGTCTTTCGATCTATTTCTGATCTGTTAGATTTCTATTATATATATATATATATATATATATATATATATATATAACTTATAACCGAATGTTTCCGTGTTTTCGTCTTTCGATCTATTTCTGATCTGTTAGATTTCTATTATATATATATATATATATATATATATATATATATATATATATATATATATATATATGTATATATATATTAAATCTTTATAATTATTTATAATTTTGTTGTCATTTCCGTGATGAGTTGATATGGGTCTCGCAAATGCATAAGTAAACATATTGGCGAGAAATGCCGAGCTACTTCAGTGCCAAATTTCAAATTCCGCCAAGAGGTCCAAGATCTTGCAATGTTTTTGCACAGTTTTTCTGAATTCTATTTTAAATGCGAGTGGGGAAAATAAAAGGAAAAGCATTTTTTTTTTTTTTTTTTTTTTTTTTTTTTTTCATTTGGTTTAATTATACAAAATATAGCAATGTAAAATATTATGCGTTTTCCGTTCTGTTTATTACCAAAAAGAAAATGACTAATGCAGTTTTTCCTGTACTATTGGCATTTCTATATATTAAATTAAATTAAATTATCTAGTAACAAGACGTTGCGGTGAAGAAGTCTCTGACGAAGTCAGCGAGAGCCCGAAGCGAAGGTTTTAAGCAATTTGATTTTTTTTTTTTTTTTTTTTTTTAAGTTTTAATTTGTTGAACAGGATAAAAAATGTTGATTCTTTTTTTAATTCACTTAAATATAATAAAACCAGCGAAGAGGGAAAAGCCTACTAGTTTATAATAAAACATCTACAAGTTTTTTTTTTTTTTTTTTGTAAATATTTTTTATGCTAACTTTTATAGTGAAGGGATTAAGTTAATTTTGTTATCGTTATGGGACTTTTATTTCTAGAATTATACTTGAAAAAATAATTCTAATTATCATAGCCAGATAAATATAATCATTTTTTCAGTAAAGTCCGGTTTCCATTTGCGCTCATTCCGCTGCTTCTATTCAGAATCCTTTGATCTGATGAGCCGAGCTCACCGGAGCTCAAAGCCTTCGGACGGGCTGTTTCTAACCCCCTGCTGAGATAATTGTAGGGGCCCGGGGTAGATATCTTTGTCAATTTTGCATGCTTTCCTTGGAGTTAACTGCGCGATCTGATAAGAAAGGGCTACAACTGATGACAAGACATTTGGCTCTTTGTGTCGGAAGCGTGATTAATGACGTTTTGAGCGTTGATCTTGAGCTAAAGTGGATACTGGCCTTAAGAGTCACTATGTTTTTATGTTTTTATTTTTTAATATTACAGCGATTTTTATAATTCCTTTCAAATATTCATGAGTCCCCATAATACAAAAATTATATTTTTAATAACTTTTACATTTTTTTTTTTTTTTTTTTTTTTTTTTTTACAACATTGCTTCTTTTTTGCGTCCAGTTAGCCCCGTTTTAAAAGTAGCATATATAATAACTTTTATAACGTGTATATGTTGAAACCTAGTAATGTTTTAAAATTGAAAGTCAAGTTTATGTTTGTGCATTATGTAAATGGCCTTTCTTAAAATTTTAGATGTTCTCAAATTCTGATGAGTTATCAAATTTTATTTTCATATTTACTGTTGAAACAAAATAAGCAAAAAAATATTAAATAAAATAAAATTATGTTGATTCATGATTTCTGAACATTTTTATATTCATATTTATTTATATAAATTGGATTGTTACATAATAATATTAATAAACAAGTCTTTTCAAGAGATTTATTTTAAAGACTAACACTGTTCTGTAAATTTTGATGAAGTTTTTGTAAATCTATTCAAATAAGGTTTTTTTGCATTTCTCTAATCCTAAAAGGACTGAATATTGCCAAGTTATTAAATAATTAACTCTAGTATGAGAAAAAGACTATGCGGGTTATGAAATTATTGCAATGCACAATTCTTGTTTAAAATGTGAATTTTCAAAACTCCTTAACACTTTTATCGAGAATTTTGATGATAAACTTTTATTACATGGCCTAAAATGTAAAAGAAGTGATTAAATAATAATATTTATATTGTGATTTCATATAATGAGGTGAAATTAAATTGGAATAGATTATATTCTCTTCATAGATTACATTTAGATTACATTCTTTCCATAGATTCCTTGCTGAATATTTGGTATCATAAAGAATTAATATCTTATTATAAAAAGCACCACAGAACTGGCGTTTTAAAGAAAAAATTATAAAACTTGCAATAAATACCATAAAATGCTAAAATTCTGAACAATTGTTTCGGGTCAAAAGGAAACATGACCTTTCCTCAGGCAAACAAAGTAGGCACGAGGGCTGCAATGAAAAGCAATCGAGTGCAGCATCAATCAAGTGCGTTTCCGCTTTGGTTCCAGCACTCGTGCCTACTTTGTTCGTCTGACGAAGGTTCGTGTCTTCTTTCGATCCGAAACAATTATTAGTCTTCTAGCATGTTATGGCGTTTATTCAAAATTTTGTATTTTTTAATTAGTAGTCTGTTAAACGAAATGTGAGTTCTCTCCAAATTGTAGGTATTGAATAAATTTTACCACCAATCTCGTTATACAGATAACTAGCGAGATGTTGCAAATAATGTGAGAGGCTCACGAGATAGTTTGAACTACTATTCGACAATCAAAATAACTATTATATGCCGCTTCGATCAGTACCATGGCTTATATCTCTGAATAGAGAGGGTCTTTCCCATAAGTTTAGAACGAATTCTCAGGAGTGTTTATACAAACAAAAAGCATGCTAAATCAATAAATAGTTAAAATGCAATAAAAATTATTAAATAGTTAATAAATAGAACAAAAATGTAAATATTTATTTAGAAAATCGAATCAAGCAACAATTACAACCTCTTTTACGTGTATATACTGGATTTTTTTTTCTCTTAGCTTATACCAGCGTGAATTGATTTTTCAAAATTATACCTCTGGGGGTACCGGAACATGGGATTAAATCGCCCTGATCCAGATCAAAATTCGAGTTCCTGTTGTCTGGCTGGTGCTGCCATCATTCACCAGCTTCTGGATCTAAAGTCGTATTTCCTCCCTACGAGGCGCTCCTAAATAACGGAAGACGCACCCCTCATGCCTTAAAAATCCGGTTAGTTCCACTGCCGGGGATCGGAATTTCCGAGTGGCACACGCCAACAACAAAAACAACATTGATTTTTCCTTCCCCAATATTTACTGCATCATAATTCTCTTACAATCAATGTTTGTAAAGAAAGAAAGAAAAAAAAAACTAAAGCAAATTTTCACTTTTGAATATTAATTTCGTTTTCAACTGTGCATCGATCATCGAATCCATACAAATTTGCTAATTTTGTTTAACTTATGATGTTTTTATTAAACAGTGCAATTTTCTAGGTGGTACAAGATTTCCAATGCTGGTAACACCAGTATAAATGAATATTTGTATAATGAATATTTTACAAATGAATATTTGTAATTTTAAAAGAGTTAAAATATTTTTGGGATATATTGGTACATAAATATTAGTGACACAATAAATGTGCATGATACAAAATAACACCAATATTGGTACACATGAATGAGGGAAAAAAATGGTAACAATTAAAAAAATAAAATAAATAAAAATAAAAAATAAATAAAAAAGGTTCGAAAACTACTACTAGAGGGCTCTTTGGAGATATTTGTTTAAACAGATTTTGTAAATTTCATTTTGAAACCAAATTGTAGTATAGAGCAACCACGATTCCTAAGCGTATTCAGGATGATTCTAAAGGCTTGGATGGGTTCCAAATAACCGAAAAGTTTTTAAGAAGGTACATACGAGATTCATAAATATGGTCAGTTAATGCAGAAATATATACTCAGATACTTTAAACTTTCGTTGTTCCTCAGTTGTAGTTAGAGTTTGCCTTACTAACACATTTATGCAAGTAGGATTCCTTCATTTTGAGCGGTTGTTCACAGATGATCGTGTAATAAGCCAGCGTTGTCTTACGGTGTACCTCTTTTATCATAAGGTATGATGATAACGTGTATTTTTTAATTTTTGGGACACATAAAACTTCTTGTGTACCGTAAGTGATCCTTCAACCTTATTGGGACACAATGTGGAACCTAAACATTATCATCAATGCCTTACAATAAAGTAGTCACACTATGTGTAACATTTCTTAATGAAAAGTGCATTATTTGTTGCGTCTAATTCATTCTTTCTTGTAAAAGGTTAGATCTTGCTTTGTAATGGACTTTGAAATATTAGAATTTTTTTTTTATTTATTCATTTATTTACTTTTTTTTTTTTTGGTATTATTATTACTTATCCAATTCTTACGCATTAATATTACAATTTTTGCTGCCATTTGGTACATTCAGTTATGCGACAGAAGCTTTAAATAGGAAATGTTTACCTTATACCCACACGCTGCATACACACGCAAGTTCATTTAGATATTTTGTAAAATAAAAAGTTTTGTATTTAGTTTTTGTAATTAAAAGATACTTTAATAAATTGAAATTTTTTGTAGGTAAAAAAATGTGTGAGGAACCGGACGTGATAGAAGAATGTAAACAAAAATCTGCCAAGTGTATTGAACTGACTGACGGAGAGGGATATAAATGTGAATGTGATAATTCTTTTAAGTTTGATGAAAACGGTATTTGCAAAAGTAAGTATTTTATTTTTATTTTTATTGGTTGATATTTATTTCTAGAAATAGTTTAACAAAACCTGATTTATGAGAATATTGTAATAATTCTTTTAAATAAATGTTTGGATTTAAAAAATACATCAACAATATTTTTTTTTTCTTAATAGTGACAAAATACACTACCATAGGAAAACTACAATTAATCCTTATTATGAGTATTTTTATTACTATCTTTTTATGAACTTCGATTTTTTGTTTATTTGTTTGTCTGGTACAAATTTTGCATACGATTTTTAACTAACTTCTCAACTGGCCTAACATTAGAAACTTTCAGAATAGCACAGAACCCGATGACAACACAATACTTCGAAGCCTGATTTTCGATTTTCTGATTAGTTTTCTTTTAATTAATTAAAATATGAAAATAATAACTTCCCTAATAACTTTAAAAATAGCTATTAAAATATTAGCTATAATTTAATTGTTGCCAAAAAAATATTAATATTATTAATAAGAAGAAGAAGAAGAATAAAATATGAATTCATTTTCTTTCGGAAAAATGGACACGGGGACAGGAAGCGAGCTTTTGAGCAATTTCATAATTTTTTTAAATTTTAAATTTTGTTTATAAAGCCATATAAAAGATTTTCCTTTAAATATAGTGACCAGCGAAGCAGGCAACTTCTTCGTTGATTCACTACCTTCATTGATTTCACATTCCGTGATTTTTGACGGGGTTATATACTAAAGAATAATAATAATAATAAATATTAATTCATTTTCTTTCGTCATAAAAATAAATACATTCAATTGAACGTGAACGTTAAAAAAATTGTAAAAGGTTAAATTATGCATCTCACAAAAATTGACGTCATTTTTCACTTTAAAAATTTTGTGCACATACATACATAGATAAAGTGCTAATGTCGTTTTATAGCTATGATTCAACAGAAAATTCAAAAACATGGTATAAAAAAGTTTTTTTTTTCTTATTATTATATGATTTGACACCTGTTAAGTTTCGCATCAAAATTATTGAACAGACATACACAGTTTTCTTTCTTTCTATCTTTTATTATTATTACTATTAGTTTGGTTTCTGATTTTTATCATCATTTTACTTTTTTATAAACTGCATAAATACTAAACACTCGACAAATATTTTTTAACAAAACACTATTAAGTGAAAAAATAGGAAATAGGAAAACATCTATTTAAAATTCTTTTAAATAGGAATCATCACTAGCGCTACTATAATTTTGCTGTAGACTGTAGCTTATAATAATTTGAAATTTTCAACTATAAAAAGATTTACTGTTCTTTTGCATTCGCAAGAAAATTCACTTACTTCAAAATCTGAAGCGTATCTCTGCACCTTGCACAATTCTTTGATGAAAACTTCACCCGGTATGAAATTCATACCCTTATAAGTAAGCCTCTTATTTCTTTAGACGACTGTAACAGGAATGTATACAGGACTCTGCCTGTGGCCCATGGCCACCAGCAATTAATACGAAAACAGCTACATCTTTTAGCAAGAACTGATTAACTTCTGACTGACTTTCTAAATCAAAATGTTTCCACTTCACTTTATGGATTGGCAATATATTATTAGATATTTTGCCAAGAATGGCGACAGCGCCGTCTATATTATTTTAAAATAGGGAAGATGGCTCAATATCGATAGGCTATTTAATATATTCGTAAGAGTTTGAACTTAGCACGTTACACCCTACTTACCAATAAGTATTTGGGCACGTATGAATTTAGACATTTTGACAAATATGTAGAAAAGTTCATTAGGAATCATTTTCAAACTTTGGAAGGGTAAAAAACATTTTATTCCTCATATTTTTCCAGCAAAAATTGTGTCCTGAAAAGGAAAAAGAAACCAGTAAAAAAATGAATACAAAAATAAAAATGTATTGGATTACCATGTAAAAGTTAATGCTTTAAAATGCGTGTTGGCTGTGGCATGTGATTATGAAGAATTCTCTCATTATCTATATAAAATGTTATTAGGCTACCACATATATCCATGGAGATATAACGGTTTCTTTAAAAAACTGCAAAAACAATTTCCGCTTTTTAAGTATAAAACGTAGGGTGTCAGACCCAGTGCAAAGCCATTTTTAGGAAATATTGCATGCTACTTTAGACATAGCATGCAGCAATCAGAATGCAAAAACGTTAAATATATTTTGAACTACAAACACTTTGACTGAATAATTTTTAACTACGCATGCACAAGTTTTATAAAAGTTTTATTTGTATAAATTTAATAACGAATGGTATTGAGCAACCTATACCCCGCGACAAAAAAGGTAGGAACAAATGGTTTTTTCTTTGATTTTTCCTAAAATAACATTATCTAAATTGTGCTTATCATTTATTATTATCATAAAATAACACTATTCCCGGACTAAGTTTTGTTTTAAGACTAATTTAGAAAAGTTTTAAGACTAACTTTTTTCGAATTTAAGGCTACACTCCGCGACAAAAAGATAGGAACAAAGGTTTTTTTTTTTTTCACAAAATATCTAAATTGTGCTGATGATTTATAATCATAACAAAATATTATCATATCAAAAACATATTAAATACTTGAATCATATTCAAAATAATCATATTAAAAAATCAACTTATAAACACACACTAAACTTCATATAATTTCAACGAGCATAGAGATAATACATTAACACATAGACCGACTGTTTTTGAGTTTTTACGTTCTTGCAGGATACTAAGAAGAAAAAATTTTTAATTTGTGAAATATAAATAGTCTAAGAAAAATTTTTTGCTTATTTTATTCCACAGGGAAATGTGAGTTCAAGGAGAAGGAATGTACGACAATGAATGCAATTTGTGATCTCGACAACAATTACGAGCCTGTTTGTGTATGTCCCCCTTTGCTAACCAGAGAAGATAAAAAAAGCTCTTGCGAGGAGATTGGTAATTAAAACAAATTAGATATTCTTTATTTAATTAAAAATATTTTCACTCTTTGTTATTACCTACTCACAACCTATTGTATTCTTTATGGTTTAATGAAATGGCAGCTACAAACTTTTCAGTAAGATTACAATAACAAATTTATGATATTTTTTTAAAAATACAGGTATAAAATTGATTGAAAAATACCTTGTGAAATAAAATAAAAAAAAATTTCTGTTTTCATCTTTAAAAAATTAAAGCACTCCGCAACCATGCATTTATTTACGCAAAACAAGCTGAAATAGCTGATTTTACAACATATTGTCCAATGAAAACTAGCATCTGCATAGATTGTTATATAATATCTTTTTTTTTTAAATTCTTAATTAACAAATAAAGTATTTGATTATAATTTTTTTCTAAGTTAATGTCGTGATGAATAAATGACTGAGGATAACAAATTTAAATTTAGTCATTTTTATCCAATAAATATACTAGATATAGTTCAACTGATTCGTTAGGAACTATTTGACAGTTTTCGGTCCTGGGTGCTTACTGAAGTCGCAACTCAATGCAGCATCTAAATAACTGGATTTACGTAGGTGATAAAACAAGTATGTCTACCTTTCATAAAATGAAGCTTATTTCAATTCAACACGATATCCACCTACAGTGGATTCTATCACATATCAATCTTTACGAAAACGAAATGACAGACAATCTTGAAAAGCAATGTTGCAGTTACACAAACTCTACTTATTCTGAACTTACTTACCCAGAGTTCATCCTCCAGAAAAAATATCATATTAAAAAGGTTTGGCCTATAATCCCCCCCCCCCACACACACAGAAGATTCTGGTAAGAGTATATACATGCATAAGAGTAAGAAGCTGGGTCTATTTTTATCCCTTTCATGTCATCTGAAATGCCGTTCTTTTTCTAAGGGCAAGAAACCCCCAAATTAGTAGGTTTTGGTAGTATTTTTACTACCAAATACCCAAATTCTACCAAAAGTAGCTTTTGTGGATCATATCTTGGACTGCTGTGTCTTCTTTGTGAGAAAATTTATTCTTCTCTCCTTCTCGTCTTGATTTTCTGAGTATCAATGGTTTCTTGGATTTGGTCTGACTCCATCAGGCTAGATTAGAGATTAGACAAGACAACAACAACAACATGTATTTTTAAAATATTGCACAAAAATATACCACAGAAATATCCGTTTTTGATTTGTAGAGAAAATCATTATCTGTTTAGCTTTACATATTCTTCATATTAAGTAGCACATTAAGTGCATTTCCAAGCTGAATATCCACGATGTAATCTTAAAGGTAATTAATAAATTGCTATTTATTAACACATACTTAAATTAAACGATTTTTATACCAATTTTTGTGTCATATTCAATGGTACTGTAATTATGAAATACATAAAAAAGGAAGAAATCTGCAATATCAGTTTAGTGACATGACATTATAAATCTAGATTAAAATGTGCCGAAATCCAAATTTTGGATTAATCAATGATTAATTTTTGGGTTTTGACTTTTCATCGACTTTTGACGTATTTCGGGGTTCCTAGGAATAATCAAATGAAAACTAACACTTTTGTAGTGGCAGGAGTTGGAAAATCTTCATTTTAGAAATGTTTTACTGCCTTTAAATTATTTATAAGGATAGTAAAGCTATGCCTTATCTATGATACAGCTATGCTAATGACATTGTTCTTAATTATTCCAACCAGCCCCACAGGGATACTCAACATAAGATGGACACCACAGAATCACACAACTAAATGAAAGTAGATTATTATGCATGCAACAACAATTAGCCACTATTTCGAAAACCACCATAAGAAGCTCCTGAATTTGATCCACAGATTTACCAGAACAGAAAAAAATGTATGATTAAAATTTTATTCTCCAGTCAGGAAAAAAAAAAAAAGAAAGAAACAGTATTTCCTTAATGACGCTTCCAAGCAGATTGAATTTAGGGTTGATGCTGTATATATAAATTCACTTATAAAATGGCAAAACTCTACACCCACTATGGCAGGAAATGGAAGCTAAGAGCCAACTAGTCTCTTATGCAAACTAACCACAGTCTTGCTTAGTATTTATATTAAAAGTTTTATTTTACACATTTAAAAAAATTCTGGTCATTATTTTACAAATGTTTTTCAAAAAACGAATTTATAATATAAAAAAATGAAAGCTAGAGATACATTAATTAAAAATTTGTCCAGCCTTATATCACAAAAATAGAGCTAATAGCCTGAGCTATCAGTAAAGGATTAATTTATAACAATTAAAAATAGGTACATTTAATTTGCTATTCCAAAAATTAGAAATAGGTGATTAGTTGATGTTTTGATTTGTCTTTACAATTATGCAGTAAATGCCATATAAATTTTTATATTTCAATTTTTTCGATGTAATAAGTACACTGTACTTTGATTTCTAGCCATTTTGTCAGGTGTTAACAAGCACTTTTTTCTTGTTAATAATTTTAAAAACGTCTTAAATTTATTTATTTTCAAGTATATTATTAAATGATCATTTAAAATAGTTATTTAATATATATTATTTAAAATATAATTTAAGTAATTAATATCTACAATCTGTATATTAATAGGTAAACATGAAATGTGTGGTACAGTTTTAACATATTAATTATGGGAGTAGAGTATCTAAAAATGTATCATTCGAAAGGTTTGATTGTCAGGTTTGCAGAATACAAAATTAATTTTCTTACGATGTAAAGAATATTCTCCCATGTTATGAAAATTGTATATTTCGAATAACTTCTTAAGTTTCTTAATTAGAATGTTGTAAATAAAGAAAGTTCTTACCAGTGTCATAAATAATATTCTAAAACTGGTCTGAACTCTCTGCTCTCATTTGTTCATGCGATATCGTGCACACAGATTAAAAAATTAACATAGTGACACACTAACGGACTAACAAACTAATAAACACCCTACAGACCAACACAATGCTCATTTTGATATTTTCGGATTTCTCACGCCTGAAAACGTGTAAAACTGTCCAAAAATTTTCACGATTACCTAAATTTCCCACACCTATAGTATGATCAGGAAGTAAAATATTGAATGATATAAAACATTTGTTGTTATACATTTTAGAGTTTATACGAATTTCTTCTCAAGAAAACTTTTAAGTTTACTTAAGGTTTAAAAAATTTAAAAATAAATCTATCTTTTAAATTTTAGGCATATTTAAGTCATTATTATATAGAATTAAAATGTACATTTGCTTTTAAACACAAAGTAATAAGTAGTTTACTCATTAATTTCCGGCGAATGTTATATTTTAAGTTGCATATTCCTTTAAGATGTGCTATTTGATTTTAATATCGTATTTATATATTTTAATTCTTGTTTAGTAATATTGTGAAACTTATCGTTATTATATAATAATATATATATATATATATATGAAATTTATAATTTACTTTTTATTTTTTAGCCAAATATTCCTATTCCGGAGAGATATTTTTACTGAAATCAAATTACGTCACTCAGGATGAGAGCAATTCACGATACAAAAGGTCAACGAGTGACTTCGACCATGTCAAGCTACAAGCAGATTTAAAAGAATCGGTAATAATAATGCGAAATTTAATTCCTAAAACTGTTTATTACCCTTTAAAATAGCAAGATTTTAATTAATTTTGGATTATATAAAAAAAAAAAAAAAAATGTGTGCTAAAATCTGTAAGCGAGGTAATAAAAAACATGATTCACATTCAGTCCTGTAGTGGACGTATCGTAAGCACTCGGTTAAGCTTATATGCCTGGCTTCTCTTCTTCAAGTCAGGTACTCGAGGATGATGCTTCAAATCCCATTATGTATTTCATATTAAGAATGACAAAAGAATTATTTAAATCATATATCAAAAGTTTAATTGACTTATTTTGATATACGTAACATATCCTATAAAATAGTTTAACAAGGTTTATAAGGTAAGTAAAATGCACTCACCTTGTTTATGAGTATCCTCTGCTATTTCGGCTTTCAGGAACAGATGTATTCCATAAATGAAAAAAGAACTTCTGTTTTCATAATAAATGTCTTTTCTGCTAAACTATTCAAAAGATAATTTTAAATATATAAATAATAGTGTTTCATATAAATGAAACCAGCCTCCTTTGGCTTGGTTTGTGAATAATAATTATAGATTATATTATAGTGTGGGAATAAAAAGATGAACCCACATGTTTTCTTTAACTACACTTTTTATTAAAACTGAACATCGAAGAGAGAAAAAGAAAAACGGACAGACTTCACTACATGTACATAGAATACAGATGACCAATCACAACAAATGCGTCACAGTGACGCTCTAATGTAGATGTATATATGCAAAAAGAAAAAGAGTCAAATGAAATGTTTTTGGAATAATATGAAAAAGAAAGTTTTTGTAATAATTGAAAAAAATGTCATTTGAGTTTATTTCTCACCAACATTTCATTCATCTAATATAAACCGAATTTTTATGCTTACGGTAAATCCAAACAGAATTCAATCCATAACAAAATCCAATCCAAAAATTTCCACTCTTTAAATTATTAAATAAAATATAGTCATCAAAAAACCAAAGTATACAGAATCACTTCAAAAATGATATTTCTTTAAAAACTATAGTTTTTTTTTTTTTTTTTTTTTTTTTCATTGTATGAGGTGATTGGTTAAATAAGTTTTAAATGAGAAACTAAGTGAAAGATCAATACACACAGAAACTTGAAAAATAAAACAATAGATGAATATTATTTAATAACTTAATCAGTATATACGTACCAATAAAAATCCACTTTTTGTGAGTAACATGAACATTTTCACTAATAATGTTAGAAATAAAATTTAGTATAATAGAACTGATAATAGAAAATTTCAGGTGTGAACAATTTTATTTTAATGTAATTTCATCATGTAAAAGGAACAGCCTATAAACTTAGTTTAGAATCATCAAAAGATAAATATTACACCTTTGTTTTCCATTCTACGTACAAAGCATCCATTACGAAATAGACATTACAAAAACCAGATCATTATCTTGTACAGAAAGTCTTTTAGCACCTTGTCTCGATGCCGAAAGTAACTAAATCCCTTTAATCAAGACCTCAAAAGTTCAGCCTATTGTTTGGACAATTTTAAATTTCGAACCAAACCATTCGTATCATTTTGAGATAGTTGATGTGGCCCGATACTTGAAAATCAGGATCAAACATAATGATATTTAATCCTTTGGATTTAGTAGACAGATTGAAACTATTCTGGGGTTCCGATACTGGTACTCCTTTGCTGTAAGAAATCGATATTTTTTCAAATGGAAGGTCAAGATACTTATTATTATTATTATTATTATTATTATTATTATTCCGAAACGTCAGTGGAGACGATCATATGGAAAGTGAAAAATATTCTGGATTCCATCTGCGTGTTTCGTGTGTAGAATTGTGGCCAAAGAATTGGTAAGTAGTTTACAGGATTACACAGAATAATTCTGCTATGTTATGTAATTTTTTTTCCAGGGTATTTGTTACAAGTATTTATGTTAAAAGAAAGTAATAGAGGACTGTTACTAGGAAAATATATAAATATACGCATATATAGAGATACATAAGAAAGATACCGCGAGAGATTGAGGAGGGCAGCATGCCCTCTCAGAAACTATCTTTTTACGTAGCGAGTTGATCGAGTCCAATTGTCCAATTAATATATATATAGATAATAATATATATTATATATATTATAAAATATGGATTAAATAAAATTGATCTGTTAACTAATGTGTGATGCAAATAGGACGTTGAGGCTCCTGATTTGCTTATCCACTAGTAATTGCCGAAACGTCAGTGGACCCTTCCATCTAGAGACTCAAAAAGATTTTAGGTTCCGTCTTTGTGTCTATGTGTTTGTCTCCCGAACGTGGGTGCAAAAAGCACGCTTTTGACTTGTAATTTGGTGCACATGTTCATGAGCCACACAGAATTAGCTGCATAGCTTTGGGTGTGTATTCCATTTTCAGTTCGTATACAGGGACACACCAAATTTTTTTCTTATCATTATGGTCTATGGATAGAATTTCTATGTACCACAATAGCGGCAGCAAAAATCCTCCGTTTGGCTTGCAAATTAGTATGCACATTCTGGCACTGTATAGAAATAACTGTATTCACTTAAATGCCCGGATTATTTATAGATTGTGGACAGGGGAGCAACAAAGTTTTTCTTATCGTTACAGCGTACCGGGTGAATTTCGTTAAAATTCATTTTAACATCGTTACTCTGCATTTAACAAAATGAAATTAGCGTACGTTGCTGAGATGCTTAAACTTATGTTTTCTGCAGGAAATATGTATGCATAAGCTCCAGAGTTAATGTAGAGTCTTACAAAAGTGTTCCGACAATATCACGTAATCATCCAAATTATGTTAAATTTGGAACAATTATTCATGAAAAATTTAGAATAAGTTGAATATTTTTTACTGGTGGTTTATGACATGTTTACAGAGACATAAACAGATTTTTGATACTTAGAGCCAATGGACATTTTTTTAAAACTCATTTTAATTCAAATTATACATTAAACATAATGAAATTAACTTGATGCTCAGAAGCATGTTATTAAGAAAAAAAAAAAAAAAAGAAGAAGAAAGAAAAAAATATATATGTGTAGACTGAATAATTTATTTACAGGATTACACAAAAGAATTAAGATGACATACTGTAATTTTTCAAATGATTTCAAATTAAATTGAAATATTATGAATTTTAGTTAATTAGGCGTATTCTTTTATTGGTGTATATATTAACTGTTACGAAAAATCTATCATAAACTATGGTTCCTTATATTCACAAAACCAAAAGATAAACACAGCAGACATTTCATTTTAAATTATTTTCTTCACAATAAGCATATATTCTGTTACTATTAGAAAATAGTATGAAGTTATTTAGTTGATAATTATTCATATTTAATTTTATTTAATATTTATAATTTTAATGTAAGGTATAAAAAACTCATTGAACTGTAAAATTATCAGTGGGATTGAAAACACCTGTCGTAGTAAATATTTAAAAATATTTAAAATATACATTAAAAAAAAAAAAAATAAATAAATAAAAATGCGGTACGCATTAATTATTAACACTTTCCAACTGTACGTAATTGATTTATAACTTTCAATATTATTTGCCTACTTTATCACATAACGCACAGGCAGAAAAATTGAAGGCCTTGACCTTAGAATTAGTCCTTAATGTATCTGTTGCATTAATGCAGCCCTTAATGTATATGAATATTTTAGCGTTTTCCTGTAAATTTAAAGGATAATCATATCATATTCTATATAGAACATTTTTTTAACATACTAACAACATGTGGTCGGTTTATTGTAAAAGTGGTCTAATTCCACATTTTTTTTAATGCATATTTTTTCTTAATTGTCTCACATTTAGTCACATCTTTCAATATAAAATGAAGAAACTCCAATAATTACATTAAAATCCCATAAATGAAGGAACTTGCCTTTCAGAAAACCAATACTTCTAAAAATTCATTATATAAATAGAATTTCTAAGTTACTTCAAGTTATTTTTCTTATAATTTATAAATTCTTGTAACTCTGAACTGTATCAAAAACTAAACATTGATACCACTTACTGAATTTTGACGTTTTCCCTACACATAAATTTGCAAAAAGCTCATTTTTTCACAGTCCATTTACTAGGAGAAAATTCATCTTTAGAATGAACGACCAAAATGTCAATTCTTTTTATGTTTGTCACAGTAGACAGTTATCTAAATGCGATTAACAAAAATGTTTGTCTAAAACGCAATGCATTGAATTTTTTTTTTTTTTTTTTTTTTAGTGTCCTTGTCCACAAACTAGTTGTACAGGGCCTATTAAAGTTATTTTAAATAGGAAACATTTCATGGTGAACTTGAATAACATATACGAATTCTGAAAAAATGTGAAAATATTTAAGGGGGATGGGTACGGGCCGACAGACAGATTGAATGATGGAGAGCCGGACAGACAGATAAAGAAATTGAAATCATACTCACAGTTAAAAAAAAACGTTTAGAAGCAATCAAAACTTTTCATATAAAGGGAAATGCAATTCCAGCAATTTTAAAACGATATCTTTTAATGTAACTGAATATATCAGTGTGGTCTTGTAAATCTAATACTAATCATACTACATCCTATGGAAAGCATTCTTTTTGTGCATATGAATAGAATATTTTAAATTCATTAAGATTTGTGCAAAGTAAAGTTATTAAAATTCGGTTTATAGAAATACCCCCTCGTAGAACGCAATGCTTTGGAATACTTTCGGGTATCCCTGTATACAAACCAGTGATGGCATTGACTCAAGTTTCAATGGAGAACATTTGACAGTGAACGTGAATAACTTATATCAATTTCATTGAGACTTGTGTAAAGCAAAGTTATTAAAATAACCTTTTTAAAAATACCTCTCATAGAACACAATGTTTTGAAAAACTTTCGGATGTCCCTGTATACAAACCGGAGAGGTATTCACTTCATTTTCAGTAGGGAACACCCGATAGTGAACTTGTATAATATGATCAGTTTAAAGAAATTACGTAATATTTACGGGTGTTATAGCGCGGTCAGACAGACAGACAGGAAGGCAAACCGAAGTATTAACACTTTGAAAATTTATAAAATTGTATTTTAGAGAAATTAATTATAAAACTTTGTTCAAAAAATATAAAAATCAAATTATTTTAACTAACTGTAGTATAAAATTATATTTTTTAGGTTGAATATGCATATGAAAACTTCAAAAGCGTTAACATCTTAAATTGCGAGTAAGTAGATTTTAATTATTATTTTCAAATATAAATGTATACTGTATATTTGAATGTTTCCAAAGTACTTAATAAATAGTTTAAATTAATTTCAGATATAGCTTTATTTAGAATATATCTGAGTATGTGTAATAGCCGGTGGCTACTTCTTGAGATAAATCTTCACTCGTATGAATCTTCACTTTTTAATGTATTATTATATTGATACAAGATATGATTATTAAATGGATTAATCTTTTTACATATGAACTGATACACTATACACAAGTTATTAAATTGAAATAAAAGTGAATCGTGTTAAATTGTATGCCTTCCACGTATTCTTTCTCACTGGCTGAAGGCGAAAACTCACGTGACTGCCAAGTACAAATTACAATACAGATAGGACACACTTGTAATCAGAGTGCGACTACTGTGACCCTTCTGTAACTTTCTCGAACTTCCCAGCTTAAATGCAATCACTTGTCTTATTTTTATAGCGTCTATGTTTTCTTTTGGCAACTTTGTTACTGTTTACAAACTGTTTATTTTAAAAAGAAAATCCTAATTCGTTATGAAAATGTACATGAACAATTTTCTTTTTCCATTTCAATGCTTTTTGCATTATTTAAACCATGACACAGTCAATATATAACAATTTGAAATTGTTATTTAACAATAACAGTATGCAATTTTTACTAGTGCTTTTATATTAATAGTCTTCGAAAAGTTTATTTTTGAATACTGAGTAACTTACATTCGCCTCCAATATAAACAGCTTTGATAGCTTTGAGCATGATTTTATGAATTAAAAAAAAATAAAAAGCAAAGAAAAATAGCAAATTTACTTAGAAACCTGTTATCAGCTATCCGCTAAATCTAAAATCATATTTATGTCAAAACTGCTGTTTATGTAGACCTAACCCATACTAATACGCCATGTGGAATTTCTTAATTCCCCTCCGAGCCCCACTGCCCTATGTGTACAGCAATGTGTGATGCCAAACACCGTCTCACTGAATCCTTAACTCAGAATTAAAATTACTCTACGTACATTAATAAAACATTTATATATGTTTATATTCCAGACTATTCTGAGAATTTTCGCCCAAACCACTCTTTGAAAATAACACAGGTAAACGCTCACATTTTTTCTTCAATATAATATTTTTCTAATATATATTTGTATGTTGATTAAGGGAAATCTATTGAAAAATTTCTATCACGTACGGTTGTGACAAAAAATGGGATTGTATGAGCCTATAACTACACTTTTTCGACTTTCATGTAAGTTATTTCCCAGAAAATCTGGGTGATCTGAGTGGTGAACAAGGAGAGCTATTTCATCAAGACACCAAATAAATGTACTGAAGATATCAGGGACGTGGCGTTTTAGCATGTTAGCACATCATTGCTGGATACTGCATATATAATTCCCCTCCCCCATCCTTCCAAGGTGTTTAACCCTTTAACGTTCACTACTTTGACAATTTTAAAAATTACTAAACTAATTTTATTTTAGAAATATTTATTCCACTTTTATATATGCTATTTTAATAATTATGAAATAGTAATAAAATATAATAAAATATTTTTCAGCATATCACATAATTTTAAATAACTTTAATAAACTTTATTTCCAACGTTTCGGTTAAAATTCATCTTTAACCATCTTCAGGGAAGAATGATGTTTAAAAACCATAAACATAGACAGTTTAAGTCATTCTATGAAACCACAAATACAATTTCAAGGAAATTAATAGAGCATTACATAAGTTATAAAAATATACTATATACATTTTTAAAAAATGAGCTAAAATCGCTTAAATAAACTTAAAACATGATCACTACAAGAAAAAGAAAACACTTAAAGAAAACGGTGCCAAAAGTATTATACAGCGGGCTAAAATTATGTGATATGCTGAATGATATTTTATTATATTTTATTACTATTTCATAAACTAATTTTAAAAATGGCTTTTAGACACATAGCCGATCATAAATATTTAAAAATATAAAAATTTACCATTGTTCCTTTTCGAGAAATTTTTGGTTTGAAACATGTCTAAGTTAACCTTATTCAATTTAAATAATATTTAATTTAATAAATAAAACACTTTGTAAGTAAACATTATCGACTACATAAACTCGTAAAAGTTGTTTCAGGTGAAAATAATAGTCCAGCTCTTCATTAAATGAAAAAAACTAGACGTGAGTGCATCATCAAACCAGCAATTCGCACTCGCGTACTCTAAGAAATTCAAGTGACTTATGCATTTAGCTTCCTTTGAAACATTATTTGTTAAATTTTGGAATAATGCTGCAATCTACCGAACAGAAGAGGAACAAAAGTTTAAAACCTGATTAAAACAAGGGAGAAATGTTAAAAAACTGCAGCATAAAAAATTGTTAAATTATGTCAAATGCTTGTATTCATTAACGAATTCGTGCCCAAGGTAAAAGGTTTTAAAGGGAATTTCGATGTAAAGAAACGCATTTAAAAGGTAGTTTGTAATTAACGGCCGATTTTTTGTACTTTGTACATAAATTGTTTCGAATGTGTTATAGCGTCTGTTTGAATTCTTCCGATCTCCATCGTTATTTTGGGAAAACTCCTTATGTGATAGGGAAAAAAAAGACAATTATTTTTAAATTCAGCGCATCAAAACATTAGAAACACACAACGCCATAAAAAAAAAAAAAAAAAAAAAACCCTTCAAAATATTAATTTGCAAACATGTGTTACTCATGTTAGAAAATTTTCTTTGAAGTGCCTCTCCATTCAATATAATTCCTTAAAACTAAATTGAAATTTTTCTTTTGTTATTTAATTGTCAGTAATGGAAAATAAATCGGCTTGATTTGGTTTAAGGTTAACAGTCTAAGGTCATTTTTTGTACACTAACACCAAGACCTACTGCAATCCTAAACAATATAACCCGTATATCTTAAAGTTTCGAACATGGCATCTGGCAACAAATTTTAGAGCTTTAACCGTTCGGCTACTAGATGATCAGAGAATAATAAAATTAATTTTATAACACAGTTCAGCAAAATTTCAGTTTTCAATTTTTTTTTTTTTTTTTTTTTTTTTTTTTTTTTGGGGGGGGGGGGGGGGGGTGATTTAATGTGTTTGATGAGCTGAATTTTAAAATGCTTGATTTTTCTTCCTGTCACGTAAAATTTTTTCACAAAGTAAGGATGAAGATCGGAATAATTCACACAGAGGCTGTAACTAATTCGAAAATCTTTATATATAAAACACATTTAAGTAGATTCTTATTTACACAAACTTTTAAATATGTTTCTTTACATTGAAGCTCCATGTAGAGCTGCTCTTTCTTCTTCGCAACCTGTGGGACTTGTGTGTGTGTGTGTGTGTGTATGGTGGGGGGATCCTCTATGAGAAATCTAGCAATAAGCTGCTAATATATTAACAATCCATCGTCACTGATATTTCCTATATATTTCTTTGATATGTGGATGAAATAGTTATCTTTGTTCTTCACTCACTTCACTTAGATTTTCCGGGAAATAACTTATATGGGAGTTTAAAAAGCGGTGCTTCAAGCTAAAAAAATTCTATTTTTTACTATAACTGTACGTGATTGATGTTTTTGAATACCCTCTCCTTAAACAGCATTCAAAAATGTAAAAGAAAATCACATCACCCTGAAGAAAAAAAAAGCTTTATAATTTGTAATTGGTTCAGAGAATACAGAATGTACCTGAATTTTTCATAGAAAGCAAAATGCTAACCCAATATAATAAATGCACAAAATGATTTCTAACCATAGATTGACTTGTTGGACCTGATTAAGAAGTTTATTTTTACTGTCTTCTACCGGTCTTATATAGAATATATACTATATTATGAAGAACTAATCACCTGGACTAATGCAAAATGTACATGGTTTAATAAGTAAAAATTAGATTTATTTAGAATAATATTTATATTGGTTTATAAATAAAAAAGACCATTTCAAAAATTATTTTGCGCATTTTTAATCTCAAGTTTATTTTATTTATTTATTTATTTATTTATTTATTTTTGCTCCCTTAGAGAAGAAGAAGATAGTCTTAAGTGCAAAATAGAATTGCAACTGGGCAGTAAGCCGAAAGACCCAAATGCATTAATATCTCCATCCTATTGTTACAATTTAGATAAAGGCTATTGTTTAGTTAAAAATCTTGTAATAAGAAGAGAAAAGGTATCAGGTAAGAAGGCCTTTTATTTTCTCTCAGGTATTTTCATGTTGCTCATAATTCAATATTCAAATCAATTACAATATAAACCAGCTGGACATAATATCGCGGGCCAAAATCTCGCCGGATAAAATATCATGTAAAAAAAAAAAAAAGTGATCTATTTCACATGTGATCTGATTGGGTCAATAGGGCCTTATAAATATAAATATATATAACATGAGTGGAATTTCATTATTTTATATATATTTAGTTTTAAGTTATTTTATCATTTGCTTTTCACCATTCAAAATATATTTTTAAATATTGTACATAATTGCTGATGCAGCTGAACACTGTTCATAAATCTAAATCAAAAGTTGCAGAATTAATAAGCACGATTGAATTTATGACTAATTTTTGAGAAAAGTTAATAAACATACTCTTTAGACATTTTTAAGCAAAATTCATAAAAAATGTTTATGGTAAATATACATGTGTTGTCATGAAATTTTTTAAAAGTGACTAATAATTACCAACGCATTAAACAAAAAAAAAAAAAAATGTTTTTATAAAGTGTCATTTTATTTGTATGAACACAAATCACATTATATTTGGTTTTTTTTTATGCATTTATGTAGGCGATATTTTCTCCCGATCCCACAATACATAATGGAATATGAGTACTTTACTTCATAAAGTACATTTTTCCATAAAGTACACCAATTAAAAGGATTGGAATTGCGTAGCATAAAGTATTTTTTAAATATGTAAAACAAAATCATCAACTATACATATTTGAAAATGTTTGCAATCTTAAAATGTTTACCTTTTTTTCTCTTGCATCAAACTTAGATATTTTACCAATCAAATTCATTTTTCTATGAAACTTTTCTATCAGTGATATTATTCATTAAAACGATTATTGCTACAGAGGAGTTTAATAAATTAAAAACCATCTTATACACAAAACCAAATTAATTTTAAGAGACAATTTTCACTTTTTTTTAAATAATTAAAGCATTATTAGGTAAATTATTAATTTATTTCTATTTCTGTTTTATATAATTAATTATTTATTTATTTTTTAATCATATTTTTTTTTGTTTTTTGTTTTTTTGTTTTTTAATAATTTGCATACGGAACCTATTTTCACAGAGAATACAGTTTCCAGTGGTATACATATACATTTCGTAATCATGATTTATTTGGTTTTAGAGATACAGATATGTTTTTTTTTTTTTTTTTTTTTTTTTTTTTTTCTTCTTAACAATCTTTTTGGATGAAAAAAAAAGAAAAGAAAAGAAAAGAAAAGATTTCCCAAAGTCAAAATATTTTTAGAGAAATCTTTATAAAAATTTAAAACTGTAACGTTCTGAAATTTCTCGATGAATTTATTTCTTAACATAGTCCTCTCTTTCTTACCTTATTTTAAATATTTTTTATATAACACTTTTGGCTTATCTCTAACAAAGAAAGAATTAAACTTCGTTTAAATTTCTTAGGGCACCATGTATTTAATCCCTTAAAGCATGATTTTTTTTTTCGAAAAACTGGCAAAAAATGATTGGTTTTTCTTTTCTTTTTTCACAAAGAATTCCTAACAACCTTTAGCTAGTCATCAAATAATTTTAATTGTAATCTAGCCTATCTATTTTTACTGGAACGGATCTCAGACGGGCATTAGAAATAAAATAACGCGAGATACACGTGCAAATTTTCCGGTAACTTTCGCCCGTGTCAAACAAGAGCAAATGTATTAATGAGTTAATCAAATTGTAAAAGGTGGCAAATAAAAGATAAATTAAAATTATCAAAAATTATCAAAATATACAATAAATTTAAAACTGTACCAAAATGAAAACCAAGATTTTTAGCCAACTTTATACTGTCACGCATACTAATATTGAATTATTTTTTATGTACGAAACTCAATGAAATTCCATTTCTTATATACTTAAAAAAATTCGTATTTAAATGAATTAATGAAATAAAATTTAAATTACGTAAATGAATAAAAATAATTGAAAAATTAAAATTAAATATTTTCTTCCATATTCATTATTTTATGTCCATATTATATTGTTTACTAAAGCAATGCATGTTTTATGAATTATTAAAGGATATTAAATGATACAATCTCTAAAACGATTTAGAAATGAATTGGCCATATAGTATTCTTATTTGTGTTTTTAAAATCGCAAAAGAAACGTGATATTTTAGCCTATAGTATAGTTGCTACTAATATTAGTTCGGTGGCTGAGTAATTCTGTTTCGAAAGCTGAAGGACGGCTAGTATGAGTTCGACACGATGTCGTACTGTAAAGCCTAAGCATTTGAGTTTCCGTACTTTTGTGAATATCTCGTATTAATTTTGAGCTTGAAAATTTAGAAAGATTCCCCCATCCCCACACAGGAAATTCAACCCAGGCTTGGGAGTCCTCGTGTACTCAATCGGTCTAAAACACAACAATTTTCAGTTTGCCTTCATACTGTAAGTATTGTAAATTTTGTTTTGTTTTTTCCTTTTCGTTCTTATTTATTTATTTATTTATTTATTATTATTATTATTATTATTATTATTATTATTTTGCGCTTTTACACTTTTCGAAGTGTAAAGAATGTTAATAAAACAAAATCAATGTGGTGGCTGTCTATATGGTGTCGATTTATTAATTCGTTAGTGTGTTAGTTTTTTAGTTTTCATAGAAGATACATTTCAAGAACAAATAATTGTAAAGAGAACGGACCAGTTTTAATATATCACATTTAATAATATCTATACCTTTTTGTTTTTTAATATTAATTTCGTAAGTTATTAGAAATTTTCAACATTTATTACCTGTAAGAAAATTTTCGAATAAAAAGTAAAAAAGATTCATTTGACCAGAAAAACATTGGACCAGTTTTAAAATATTATTTAATACTGGCATAAACATATGATTGATTACGACATTCTACTTTTCGTAAGCTATTCAGAATATACGATTTTATTAACATGGAAGATGTAACATCAAAGCGAATTCTAAAAAGCATGCAAAATTCATCCATTCTTTCACATATAAATATTAAAAAAATTATTTATGATACTGGCATAAACATATGAATGACTACGACATTCTACTTTGAAAACATTACACCAGCAATTCGCACTCGCGCACACTAAGAAACTTCAAGTGATTTATGCATTTAGCTTCCTTTGAAGCATTATTTGTTAAATTTTGGAATAGTTTTACTATCTACTCAACAGAATTGGTATAAAAGTTTAAAACCTGATTAAAGCAAGGGGCAAATGTTAGAAAAACTGCTGCATAAATATTGCTAAACTATGTCAAATTTTTGGTTTCGCTGCGAAACCAATGAACGTTAAAGGGTTAAATGGGTCTCAAAGGATAATTATTGAATATCCTTGCTTTATTTTATTCGGTCAGATACCATTTAATATTTGTTAGAGAAAAAAAATGTTAAGATTCGTATTAACGTACGTAAAACGCACGTTCAATAATGTACTGGCGCTAAATAATGATAAAAAAGCAAAAAAAAAAAAAAAAAAAAAAAAAAAAAAAAAAAAATGAAAGCAAACAGTAACATTTGCGTAAGTGTAAGACAGTAATTTTAAGTTTAAATCAAAAGCTATGAATCTTCATCATAAAATCAGCAGCTAGAATTTTCTAGTCTTTCTTATATTTCTCTACATTGATAAAGTTAATTTTTATCAGAAGAGAAAAGTAGCAATGACTACAAAGCTCAAGCAGCAACGCATATTTCTCTGTTTAAGATGTTGATTGTCTGATGAAGACTTGTGCTTTTTTATTTCAACCTGAAACAAATATCTCATGCGTACACAAATGTTAGTGTATTTTATTTCTTTCATATTTGTCTCATTGATATACTGTTCAAACTTTAAACAGCAATCTGTTTTCTCGTTTTCTTCTTTTGCGTATAATGTTTAAACAAATAAACATATGAACATAAAATTTAGATGGCATGTTTGTTACCATATCATTAATCAATTTTGTTATAATTTTAGAACGAGTAATAATTTTTAAACTAATAATAGATTTTTTTTTCAAATGTATGCTTTGGAAATTAAAGGAAAAATTCACAAATTTTAGCAATAGAAATTTAATGAAAAGTGATGTTATGTATGCATTCTAGATAAATAAAGACGCACATGTCTTGAAATGTCACTCTAAATCTCAATTTTTCTTTCTGTATTAACTTTTCTTTTACTTTTATAATAGACTTTTAAAAAATATATATATACATAAATAATAATTTGTAAATTATGAGCATCACCAGAATAATAAAAATGTCGATAAATAGTTTTATAATGAACACCTTATTCAATTTTCATGTTTGTATATAAGTTTTTAAAAAAGTTATTTACATGGAACAAAAAAAAGCAGCAGAAATGTGAATACAGGTAAAAATATCCGGTTTTAATCCAACACATGGATGCATGTGCATCTTCACCTATCTGTAATGCATTTTTATGACCATTTTTCAGTATTTTTTTTTCCAAAATTGTTGAAATTTTCCATTTTTATAAAACTTATTTCAGAGAAAAAATGAATATTTTTTAGCTTAAAAATTATTGCTCATATTAAAGTTATATAAAATTCGGTTAATGATATGATAAAGAACATACCATTCAAAATTTATGTTCATATGTTTGTTTGTTTAAAATTATACACAAAAGAAGAAAACGATAAAGCATATTGTTGTTTAAATTTTGAACGCCTGTGTAGATTTTATTCATTTAGAACCGAAACGATTGCCGCATGGGCCTTAAACTTACCATGTTTGCTTATAAATACAGGTGTTATCACAATTGTAAAACTAATTTTGAAACAAATGTTAATTCGTTGTATAATTCATTAAATATTATTTTAAAAAAATGTTTGTCTTTAAATTTTAGATGTATTCCAGCGAACAGATCCCTGTATATTAGAAGATAAGTTTTGTGATAAGACTACGAAATGTGTCAGTCTAACTGAAGAAACCTTCAAATGTCGGTGCATAGACGGTTTAAAGTCAATTCATTCTTTCAATCCACTGGCTACTCCCGGAAACCTAAAAGAAATATGCACAGGTAAGGAGTAATATAGCGTTAAAAATTAATTTTATTCGTGTGATGGGTCATTTTTAACACTTTTCAACGAAGTTGAAAAATGTTTAAAAGTTCATCTATCTGTTTGTCTGTCTACTCATAACTCTTATAATTTTACATGAATTTTCTGAAATAGATTAACGATATTCAAGTTTACTACGAGATGATGACTATTAAAAGTTAGGCAGTGTTACAAATGTGCTGGCAAACTTATATTTAATAATCACCAAGAGTTTTGAAAAAAATATTTTTACTATAACTGATAGTCGACTAGATAAACATGCAGTTAGGCAAACAATAATATTAAAAATGAGTCTTTGAAATTAAATATAAAGCCCCCGTAAATTAGAAGTTGGGGTAAATATCCCCATGGATGTGTGTACAGAGACGCCCAAAATAAATGCCTAAGCATTACATTCTGTGAGACGTATTTATATAAATATAATTTAAGTACTATTAATTTCTAAAAATGTTAATGTAATTAATATTTATTATTCATATGCACTGCAAAATCTTATGTAGAGAGAGTAGTATGATTATCATCGAGATTTAGAGGGCCATGAACAGATATTCAGATACATTAAGTGCTATAAACAGAAAGTATTGGAATTGTATTTTTTTTTTCATTGTGTGTGTGTGTGCGGTTTTAACACAATTTTAACATTATTTAAAATAATGATTATGACTTGTGTTAGTTTATTTTTCGGTTCGTGTGTTCATCCATCTTCTCACTTTCTAACGACCGTTAATATTTTCGAAGTTTCTTCAAACAATATATTATTAAAGTTCATTATGGAATATTCCTTATTTTAATTGCTATAACTAACACAACAAGTTTAGGCACAGAGACATCCAAAAGAATATTAGGAGACAAGATCTAGACATCTATTATCTAGATATCCAAAAGAGTATTAAGAGAGGTAATTCTGTAAATCACGTTTTAATACTTTTATTTTGCACAAAATATAATAAATTTGGCCTTTATTACTCATATGTACAAAAATATAATACTTTCTACAGAAAATGTTATGTTTGTTTTTAAGATTTTATAGACCTATACTGAAATGTTAAGATGCGTTAGAATTGGAAATTTGCTGAAGTTGTGCATTCCTCTTTGTGTTAAGACTTTGTGTTTAAACAGTTTTCAACGACATTAGTGATTGTGAATTTAATTAGCCTTTCTGTCTGTCGTTCTGTCTGATTATCTGTTGCATTGTTGCGTAGACAAAGTACATTGGAGATTAAAAGAAGCATGCATCACGTACAGTAAAAAAATGTCAACAATCTATGGAAACCGCATGTTTTTTCGTTATTGTTTCTTGTTATTTATTTATTTATTTATTGCCTATAGATATTATTGTATGGGTAAAACCGACAAATTTCTGTGGAAAACATTTTTCCCCCTCACAGAAATGTTTAGAAGTATTTCACTGTACCAGGAAACTTCTATATAATCACCATCACTGCAAATGTGTAATCGTATCATTCAACTACTTAGCACATAAAAAATATTTATTATCAAAACAGTTAGAACAGACCACCAATCGACCATTTAGTGGAAAAGTCTTAAAAGCTTTGTCTATCTTCTACTATAACAATTGACATTATTAAAAAAAGAAAAAAAAATCTAATTTCTAATCAACATATAAGAATAAATAATTATAAGATAAAAAACTTTTATAAACCATGTTTTTAAATTTTCTGTTGAATCATAGTTATAGAACTAACTACATTAGCACTTTATCAATGCGTATGGAATCTTTAAAGTGATAATGACTTCAATTTTTGTAGATACATAATTTAACTTTTTACAATTTTTTGTTGCACGTCTAATTAAATGTATTTATTTTTATGTTGAAATAAAATGAACTCGTATTTTTTTTTTTTTGGCAACAATTAAATTATAGCTAATATTTTAATGGCTATTTATAAGGTATTAGGAGGTTATTATTTTCATATTTTAATTAATTATAAGAAAACTATTCGAAAATTCGAAAATCGGACTTCGAAGTATTGTGTTGTCATCGGATTGTGAGCTATTGTGAAAGTTTCAAATGTCTAGCTAGTAGGGAAGTCAGTTAAAATTCGATTACAAGATTTTTACCGGACAAACAAACAAACAAGAATAGAAATTAATAAAAACATGATTATAACTGATAAATTGCATTTTACTTGCAATATTAGCTTAAAAAAAATCACTAATAATTGCTCCAACATAACATTTCCCTAATAATTGACCACTTATATCCACCAAATGACGAGTAGCAACAGACCATTTCATTTTTCGGTTTAAAAATTGCTCAAATTAAAGCTTTTGGCCAAAAACAGATAAAATATATTTTAGTGTAAATATATAAAATATATATATGCACACCAATATATAAAACCAATCGACTTACTAATCAACACTTTCCTTGTAATCCTATACTTGAGTTAATTTCTCATTGCGTAGACCTAGTGCGATGTAAAGTTCACTTATCCATCCTTCCTTTCCTGGCGAATTTGTCCAAAAGTGATTGCACCTCTTGCTTAAATCACTTAAATTATAGGATCAAAACACACTATGAGAGTCGAGCTCCGGAAATTTTTGCAAGCTAAGAAATCCATACGGAAAATCCAGAGAGATTCTTGCACATTTAAAAATTAACGATATTGATCAATTTCTAAAGAGACCAAAATTCAGTAAATAACCAATTTGGTCATTCACTAGCACTGATAATATTTCAGATACCTAGCAGTTGAACACCCATTAATTGTAATAAGAATAATTATTTTACCAATAAAATATGTTTAGGTATTTGAAAAGATATATAAGTAATCTACATACCTCAGGGAATAAATATTCAGAATCTAATTTAGCATGGTATTTTAAGATTGATTAAAAAATCTTATATCACCTGGTTATTACTATTGCGAACTTGGGGGTTCGTAAGTTGTCCGAGAATGAAAGGCGAAACTTGTAGAAGCTCAGAAGTTTATTTACGGAAAATTCCAGAAGAATTTAGGTCTATAAACCAGGTATCAACGTCTGTTATACAGTAAACACAGCTTAAATAGCAGCTGTCAACAGAAAATTCTCCGTACAAACTATAAAAGAGCATTAATATATAGCAAGGCTATAATCAAAGAGACCATATACATATTCTGAATTTTATAAGTCGAAATAAGCATGCGAATTAAAGCAATTTTAACTTTATATGGCTTTTTTATTCATAAGTCATAATTTTTTACGCTATTCAAACAATAATTTATGCTTTCGTAAATGTATTATGCATTAGTTTAGAATATCAAATGCGTTATTTGATCATACATTTCTCATATCTGTTTTCTAAAACTTAAACATACATATATTTAAATAATAATTATAATAAAATTATAATAAAACGTTATATTTTTCTTCTGTATTTTTTTTCCAATGCTATTTTATGCACCTTTTCAAAAACATGTTATTTATATTGTTTATAATTAATAATTTAACTTTGCAGATATCGATGAATGTGCAGAAAAACCTAAAGCTTGTCCAAGAAACACATCTTGCATTAATACATATAGAAGCTATGAATGTGAATGTGATCCTGGATTTAGAAAAATATCTGAGAGCAAAACACCAAAAATACATGGATGCGAAGGTAATAAAAAATTATTCAAAGCAAATGTTAATATTAAAATTAATCGTCATTGGTGTTTAAGCAATAAATTCCTTTAGTCAGATCATTCACAGAGATCATCAAAAATACGTATTTGATATCAAAAGCGGCAATTTTCGATGAAGAGGAAATACACTAGTTAACGATTTGCTTTTAAATGTTTACAAAATAGAGGAATATATGTAGAAAAATTATCTAACATTTAAAGATCCTTGACATTAAATGAGTTTAGTCGTATGTTTTTATTTTATTTTCATGCCGCGGCCGAATTGATCTGTGCTCAAAGCTGGTAGACGGGAAGTGGCAGGTTCAGTCCCAGATCGCGCTCATCGACCTCATCGACATGCAATTTATCAAACTTTTGAAATTATATAATACAAATATGAAACCAAATTGCATGAAAATAAAATGATTATGAATACATAAAACAAAATATATATCTATATTATACCATACAACATTATATTGCAGAAAAAAATATTTTGCTAAGAGACACTATTTGGGTTTCACTGTATTTCTTAGAAAATATTTATATATCCTAGTAATATGGAGAGAGTAAGTACTTTTATTATTGGATTTGGGCACAAGTCCATACAAAAATTATCATTCGTTTTTGTAGGTTTTGAAGACACTGGAATTGAAGAAACAATTATTTTCACAAGAGACACTATATGTAGCTTACTGTGCTCCTTAGGAAATAATTATGTGCCCTAGAAAAACTTCTGGAGAAAGTCTGTAGCAAATTATCATTCACTTTTGTAGGATTTGAAGACATTGGTGTCTTGATTAAGGTGTCATGCACAACAGATACGTCTGAATTGACTTCTTGATTATGATCGTCATAAAAATAATTTGCAACAAACATTTTATTATCAGTATCAGTAAAATTATGATAATTTGTAGTGTGAGGGTCAGACACAAGAAATTCTTCAGGAATAGATGTATTTACTTTTCTTAACTTTCGATCTGCGTATCAAAACAACACTATTCATTGCATTTTTTTTTTATTTTCTATTAGAATAAGTATTTATTCTATCGTCTGTTCGCGGAGAACTGATAGCCAAAGTAAACATAAAGGGTTGCTGTTTCATCACCAGAGTTTGCCACATATATGTTTTCTCGCTGAATCGGCGATTCTGTATCTGTTTATGCATTTCTGTAATGACGGAAGGTCAGCTTTCCCTGCCTTCTAACTCAGTGTAGTTAGCGAAAGCTAAATACAAGCTATTTTCTGGTTTCATTGCATTTATCTTTCCTTCTGAGGAATTTATTCCATGCTTTCATTTTCCATAATTCTCTTTTAACACTTGAAGAAAGAAAAACACCGCTACAAAATAAACAAACGAAAAAAGAAATCATTCGCTTGTCAGGGAGACGCCGTTTGTCTTCAATAAAACGCCAGTCCTGCAACAGTATCGCCAAGAATCATGCTGCTTTATTTAATTTCGCTATCAGTTCTCGGCGAGCAGAGTGTAAGTTTATGAGTAAAAATATTTGGTAATTTGTTAGTTTAATTGCTATCATTATTAGAAGCTGAATTTTGTAAATCATTATTCTGTGTATTTTCTGATTGCTCTACAGGTTTTTCATTACTATTATTTTCAACTTCATATAGTGAAGGAAAGGTTATTCTTTATTCACTTTTAGTTAATCTTTCAACATGGACTAATTGTATATATTTTGAACTATTTGAAAGTTAACTGGACTAATTTTTAATTCCATTCTATAAGGAACTTTGTTAACATTTTCAATTTTTTTCATCTGACCTGTCTTAGTAGCTGGTTTACATAAAAGCACTAGGTCACCTACTACAAATTCTTTATCTTTGGCAGACTTATTCCTGTATGTACCCTGTTATCTGCAGCCCTCTCTAAATTTTGTCTCACTATTTCATAGGCTTCTTAAAGACGTATTTCAACATCCTCACTATACTCGCTATTATCTGCATATGAGAATTTAGTGTTTTTAGTTATTTGGTAATACCGTATTGGTAATACCAACTCGCTTCCATAAACAATATGAGCAGGGGTGTTTTGTATTGCAGAGTGATAGGATGAATGGTATGCCACTAAAGCCAAATCTAAATACCGATCCCAATTATAATCAATACAACTGACTAAATGCTTAAAGTTAATATAATAGAATTAGTTCGTTCAGTAAAACCGTCTGAACTTGGGTGATAAGCAGTAGCAGAATGCTTATTGAGATTAAACTTTTTATATACTACTAACATAGCTTCTGAATTAAATGACCTGTTATTAAATGATTTGGTACCCCATGAATTGCTATGAATTTTTCAATCTCCTGCTACAGTTTCTGTTTTGAGGTCCTTAACAACATATCCTTCTACCAAACGACTAAAATAATCCCTTGTGACAATGATATGTCTATTTCCCTCTATTATTAATGGTAAAGGAACAAGAGCATCCATTCCGACAATGTCAAAAGGTCTACTGGGTTTAGATATTCTTTGAAGTAGGGCCTTATGTCCCCTTTTAGATCATTTCTTGTTTAAATATGAATGGCAAGATTTTACATAATTCAAAACATGTGCTCTCATATTATTCTAATAGTATTTATTTCTAATTTTATTTAAATTCCTCACGAATACAAGATGTGCTAATTTTGGCGAGATATGTACCAAAGTCAAAATTTCTGACACTAGAACGTTGGGTATTTAACTTTACCGTTGGTGTTAAATTTTGATTTTAAGTTTTGATAACAATACAAAATTTTATTAGTTTTGAAAAATGTTTTTATTAAGGTCAATTGAATCATTTTCTTTTAATAAATTTAATATTTATAAACATTTAGAATCCTGTTGTTGCAGTTCAGTTAATGTCTATTGGCTGAACAACAGTGACTACCCTCGACAGCACATCAGCAGGTATATTGTTCCAACCAGTAGTGTGTATCAGAGTAAAGTCAAAATTTTGTAGAGCAAGAGCCCACCTTGTCACTCTCCCTCAATCTTTCAACCCGAGTTCTCGTGATAGACTCTGCTGGTCACAAAGCAATATGAAATGCATTCCGTATAAATATTGTCTAAAATTACTTATTCCCCATACACTGGCTAATAGCTCCTTTTCAAAAACATTATATCTTGTTCCGGCATCATTAAATGACCTACTAGCATGTGCTACAGTATTGGCATACCCATTATCACCATATTGACTCAATACAGCTCCTAATGCATAACCAGAAGCATCGGTATGTAAAGTGAGTTTTATTGTTAACGTCTGGAATCACGAAACACGGATAACACATCAAATCTTGTTTTTAGGATGAAAAGCAACCTGACATTCTGTGGACCACTTAATGTCAGTTTTATTTTTGGTTAGTTTAGTTAGTGGTGTAGATTTATCAGTAAAATTATGTACGAATTTCCCGTAAAAGTTTGCCAATACAAGAAATTGTTAAATATATATATGTATATATGTATCTATCTATCTATATATATATTTGAAAAAGATTGGTTTTACATTTCTATCTTAGGAAAAATTTTACCCTCTTTTATATGATAACCCAAGTAATTTTTTTCTTCTTTAGCCAACTGTCATTTTGCTACGTTTATTTTTAAATTGTGTTTATCTAAGCGTGGAAATACCAATTCTAATTTTTCTATATGTTCATGAAATGTTTTAGAGGCTATAATGGGATCGTCAATATATGTGTCTATGTTTAAATCCTTAAATCCAGCTAAAACAAATTCTAGAAGTTTTCGAAATCTTGATGCTTCATTTTTAAGACCTTGTGAAAGCCAATTCTAATGATACAGGCCAAAATCTGTGCAAAAGGATGTTTTATGTCTACCTCTAGGGTCTAGGTGAATTTGCCAGTACTCACCTCAGAGATCTAGACATGAATAAAATTTAGTACGTTTCAAGGAATCTAATAGATCTGAGATAAATGAAGGGGGTATGGTAAATGTTGAGTTTTTAAGTTGAATTTTTGGTCGTCACAAACTAATCTATATATATATATATATATATATATATATATTAACTAACAAAATAGGGAATGCATAAGTTGAGTAATTAATTGAAATTATACCCGTATCGATTAAATTTTGTATCTGTTTTTTCAATTCATCCCTAAGAGCATTAGGAGCTCTGTATGGTCTAGAACGTAAAGGAATGTCATCCGTTAAATAGACTCTATTTTGAACGGTATCACATCTTTTTAGATCTTTAACTGAATTTGCAAAGAAATTTTTGTAATTTTTGGTCACCTGCATTACACGTTCTTTCTGAATTTCATTTAGATGTTCTAAGTCAAAACCTTCCCATATAATTCTAAATATTTTTTCAATTCCTGTATATCTGCATTATTAACATTATTAACAGTTAGATATTGATTATATACCCCATAATTGGTTCTACAGTTATTAATTTAATTCCTTTATTAATGTGAATTACTTCATACATAAAACTGGCTATTTTATATATCTGATAATTATGCAAACGTGTTCTTTCTTGAATTTATATCTCACATTAAACGCTTAAAAAAATTAATGTAATATATATGTATAAATTCTAAAATTTAAATTCTAATGTAGTACATAACTATTAGAAATATCATGATAATTTGAATTTTAATTTGTTGCAGACAATAAATTAATCGTTTTTACCTAATTTTAACGAAAATAACTTATGTTACAATGCTTTTGAAATGCAATGCATGATAAAGAAAAAAAAAAATAATAAGGAACTGAGAGCACAACAGTTAAAGATTTAAATTTTAATAAATGAGAGACTGTAATAGCGTATTTAAACTGTCAGGTGTCAAGAAATAGTGCTAATTTTCTAGTGCGGTTTTGTGCATATCGTTCAGAAACGTTTAAAGAATAATAATAGTTAAAAAAGAAAAAAAAAATGACCCAGTTAATTAGACAGTTAATTTGACCAGCGCTTAGACACCATTAAGATGATGAAACACAAAAGTTAATAAAAAAAAAAAAAAAAAAAAAAAAAAAAAAAATGAGAGAAATCATTGAACATATCAAATTCTAAAAAAAAAAAATCTCAAAGAGATTTTTTAATGTGCAAGCTACCCTTTTGCGAAATATTGTTGCTTTGAGGTAATTAGGTAATGTTCCAAGCACAAACAGATACCTCCTATTATTCATATAGATGATTACATAATTAATAAAAATAATTTATTTTTAGTTGTTTTTCTTGCAATATGCTTTTTAAAATACAAAATCCACAGTCAGTCGAAATTGCCTTTATTCAAAAAATTGCTTTTTCTTTAATGGAAAGAAAAAAAAAGAAAAAAAAAATGAAAAGAACAGAAAAAGGACAAAAAGAAAAATATCATGTTGATCGCTTGTATAAAAATTTTTCATTTTTTTATAACATGCGTACTTCAAGATCCAATCAATATTATTTTTACTATTTTAGTAATAGTTTGTTTGCCAAGGCTTAAATATTCAGAATTTTATATTTTTGGCAAAAATTCGCATATCTTTTGCTGTTTGATTATTATTATTATTATTATTATTATTATTATTATTATTTATTTATTTTTATATGAGCGGAAGAATACAGCAATTACAACTTAAATATGTTATGAAGTATATTATGACATAAATAATATGACAAAAGTCTTGCGTTGCCACTCTTAAATACAAAAAAACAATAATAATAAAATAAAATAAAGCACAACATCTATTATAATGAATACATTTCTGACGCTACAACTTCTAAATTTTCTGGCTGATATATCTCTCTTTCATATACTAGGGGGCTCTGCCCCCTGCTCGCTCCGCTCATCAACCCTTAAAGGAGGCTACGCCTCCTCCCCGACTGATTTTAATTATTAACACATGCAGAACTCTGCCCGCCTATTCGCTGCGTTCTTTTACTGAAAAAGAATATTAATAGTGCATATTAAAAAACAAAAGCTGAAAATTATTATGGATATCCTCGTATTCAATATCAATATGAAATAAATATAATATAATATATATATATAATTATAGAAAGCAAATCATAATATCTAGACCATTTTGCTTTACAGCTGTAGTATATGACCCTTTATATTTATTTTTTACAACCTTAAATCCGGACCACGGTACCCCAGTTGGTAGTGCGCCGAGCTCGTAATTGGAAGATTGTGGGTTCGGTTCTCGAGCCGACCAAAGACCGTCGTGTTCACTAATGGTGGCTGGTGCTCGCAAAATATCCTCCGTGTTCCCATCAAAATTATACCTCTGGGAGCCACCGAAGCTGGGGTGCTCTCCTTACGTGTAGGACCAAAACTGTGGTGGCATGTCTCCGGAACATCCGTAGTGGTGCGTCCCAGACCGTCGCCAATTATCCATAACGCAGTAATGGTGCGACGTCAATCACAACCTACCTAATTATCTACCTACCTACAACCATTGATCATATTTTAATTTTCCCTTGTATGAAGATTAATTTTTGGAAAGTGGAGAAAAAAAGTTGATATTTATTTTCTTTGTTTTTTTTATTCATGGTTTCGGGCCGCTTTACCCTAGTCGGTAAAGTGCTGAGCACGTAATTGGATGATTGACGATTCGATACTTGAACCGGCCAAAGACCGCCGTGTACACTAATGGTGGCTGGTGCACGTAAAATATGTCGTGGCCACAATATCCTCCGTGTTCCCATCAAAATTATTCCTCTGGGAGCCACCGAAGCTGGAGAGCTATCCCCTTCGTGTAAGACCAAAACTGTGGTGGCATGTCTCCGGAACATTCGTACGGGTGCGTCCCACACCGTCGCCAAATATCTATAGCGCAGTGATGGTTGCGAAGTCAATCACAACCTACCTAATTATCTACCTATCTACAACCATGGATCATATTTAATTTTCCCGTGTAAGCAGATTTATTTTCTAAAAGTACATAAAAAAGTTGATATTTATTTTCTTTGTTTTTTACATCCATGGTTTCTCGCCGCGGTACCCTAGTCGGTAAATCACTGAGCACGTAATTGGAAGATTGATGATTCGATACTTGAGCTGGCCAATGACCGTCGTGCATACTAATGGTGGCTGGTGCACATAAAATCTGCCGTGGTCACAAAGTCCTCCATTTTCCCATCCCCACTATACCTCTGGGGATCACCAAAGCGGAGGGGGATCCCCTCTATGAAGGTTCAAAATTGTGATGACATGTCTCCGGAACATCTCTAGGGGTGCGTCCCAGATCGTCGCCAATTACCCATAGCGCAGTATTGGTGCGACGTTAAATCCAACCAACCTGCCTACCTACGTACAACCATGGATCATATTATAATATTCTCGTGTAATGTAAAATGACTTCATGACAGAAGAACAACGTCACTGGGAGAAACTTTTTTCAAAATGGCAAATAGAGTACCTTCATAAACTTTTTAGTTAATAACTTTTTTTAATAAAATGATATAAATTTCTAAGCGGCTGAAATGTCTTCCTCGGAGTACTCGGAACACATTGATACCTCTCATGACGCGAAGGACCCTGCACTCAGTTAGAAGATGCTGTCGCAGACAAAAAAAATTGACGTCAGTGACAATTTTTTTTTTTTTTTTTTAATATATAGAGATAAGTATACACTGAGAAAAATATACCGTCTCCATCTAGAACGTATAAGTTGTTATTTTCTAACACCCAAAACTAGAAATATAGATTTTTGGGGTATTCGCTCAAGGTAAACAAATTATCTGTATAGACTAAATGATCGGAAATTTCTTGGCCACACTTTTCTAATTTCTAGAGTGTGAACTATTATTATGAATACTATAAACATTACGAATCATTTGTTTTGAAGCAAATTCTGCTTCTTTGGTTCATAAACCAAGGTTATAGTTACCCAAACTCCTCCCTTGTTTTCGCATTTGCATAGATTTTTGAATAAATTAGATCACGATAATATAGGAAAAGGATCTAGAATTCTATTAGGGGTTTTTAGAACTCGCTAGCAAAGGAAACTAGAATTTATAAGGATGACATGGAACTATATTTACCAGAGAAACGATTTAATTTCTAGATGTTAGTCACATTTTTTTTTTATTCCCCAGTATATGATACATACAAAGACTTTGAATCTAAAAAATTTTAGATTTCACGTGTGTCCATTTATAATATGAACAGGAATGATAAAAACTCTGTTCTAAAATAATGCGATTTGTAACAATAACGCCCGGAGTTTGTATTTAATATAATGCCCACAATTACCCCTAATGTGAATGGTCTCCATATTAGAAGTGTTCTGTCAAATTCCACAATAGCTATATTGAAATTTTGATTATAGTGTAACCACGTTTTCTACGCCAAGCAGTGAGGACGAGTCGAAAATCTTGGAGGGTTTCCAAGTTGACCAACAGGTTTGAATTTAGTAAGCATCCAGTCATTCGGCATTCCCTTATCGCTTATTTTCTCTCAACGAAAAGCTTGTCTCCCCTATTTTACTAGTGGACTCGTTGAATCCGCACTTTCGCAGAGGCTTCCATGGTCACAAGAAATGTAGTTAAAGAGTAATTCATATGATTTTTATTTATAGTGTCTAGCTATTCTTGAAATAAAATAGATAACACGAATTTCCTCATGCTGTAAAAAACTCTTATGGATCCTCATCTTTTCTCTAAATCTTTTTATAGGAATCGTTATGAATCCATGTTAAATTATGTGTATATGACTATATTTACATACTGCATGTAATTTATTTTAAAAACTATTATCATACTTGAAGATATACACATATATTTTTAAACTGTAAATTTTTTTTTTTTAAATGTCTATCATAAAAGTCTCCCTATTTCAACAAAAAATTATTTCTGTCATAAATAAATTTCGAAGGGTTAGAAACCACTTCTCCGGAAGTATAAATTATTTTAACGAATTATACAACAATGGGAAGAAAAAATCATTTTATTAATTTTATTGTATATTTTTTACAGCTGTATGTGATCCCAATCCTTGTGAAAATGATGGAGAGTGCGAACAAAAACGAGATCATGGATTTATTTGCAGGTAAATAAAAAAGAAAATACTTGCTTGTAAATATAAGATAATATGTTAATAACACTTATATATTAAAGAAATAACTATTTTGAAATAATAATAGAATGATATGTTGTGTCACTCACACGAATTTTTCTCGTCCTGCCTTCCATTGCTAGTATAACGATAGGTTGCAGATTAAGTCGTAAAATCAATAAAGTAAGATAATAAAATTCAATATACATTAAACATAATCTTAAACAGGTTTAGGAGCAATTTTATTTCATATATAATTTTGTGTCAGGAAGCTACTGTGCCATCAACACCCCGTACAGTTAAAGGGCCTAAATTGATATATATATTAATAAAAGAAATTCAAGGCTCTTATTAATATGCATTCAAAATTGTAATTCTAGTTCATATTATTTAATGGCAATCTAATACGAATTTTTAAATATCAAATTTGAATTTCTTACCGTTGTTTGTTTTTAAGATATACTGGTAACAGATTTACATATAGTTCAAATGCAAAAATTGAATTTTTGTATTCAGTTAACATCAAAATGTGATATTATACAAAAAAAAAAAAAAAATCCAGTGTTGAAAATAGAAATTAGAGAAATACATCATTTACAATGTTGATATGAAAGTTACTTTTCCTTCCTGAACACTTTATTTGACGTAGTAAAATGTAGCCGAGCACATCATTCAATTGACTGAACAATTAGCTTAATTTTGGGAAGCCCTATATATTGTCTCTAGATTATTTGCAAATCACATTCCGTACTCAAATTTAGCCTAACATAAAAAACTCCTAACACCAAATGAAATACAGTTTCAGGAATTTTCAAGTATAGACCAATGTATCCATATGCTTTAGGTAGTTTTAAATGAATTTTTTGTAAACGAGATTTTGTAAACAAAAGATGAATAATTTACTAACCGCAATCTACACAAAACATGCCCTTGTGTATATAAAAATTATGTCCATTTCATTTTGTTTGGGTATTTCTATAGCTTTTACAACTGTACTTACCAAAGATTTCGCCCATAGACATACTATATTTGAATTCTCTTCGATGTCCCTGCACACGAAGCAACGAAATATTAACGAAACGTTTAGTGTAGCATTACTATCTAAAATATATTTAGATTACTGTGTTCAAATTTCCTGCTATTATTTGTTCTTGAGATATGCTATATCTGACATACAGACAGACCAATCGATATAAGCATGTCTTTTTGACTCATTGGAACTCACAATATGTAAAGATAAAACAGTTTTTGAAATTTCATACCAAAACAATACTTTCTCTACCATATATGTGGGAAAAATAAAGTAAAAATAAAATAAAAATTAAATTGTTAATGAATCTATTGCAAACCATATTTAAGTGTAAACCAGTACAAAAGTGACGCAGTTTGACGTAACAATGCACAGTTACTTACATAAGAAACCAATAGTTTCTGAAGACGTTGAAATTGCATATTTATGTCGAAATGGATAGGACGAAAGATTTAAATAAGTTTGAATGAGAGAAGATAGTTGGTGCTAAAAGAAGCAGAACCTATTGAAAGAAAAAGTATTTTTGGATTTTCTTATTTAACAGTATCTCTGACGTTTTCAATGCCAACAGGCGAGAGT